>JAWDJV010000459.1:0-15841 GCA_033119285.1 Teratosphaeriaceae sp. CCFEE 6253
GGCGAGGAGACCGAGGTGTCGATCATCACCGGTCCTTGCCTCAGCGTACTGCCTCCGCTGCCGGCCTCGGAGGAATTTGTGGACGTGTTCATTGCGGCAGCCGTGAAGGCGTCGTTTTGGTAGAAGTACGCGCGCTCAGTGGGCTTGCCGAACCCGTAGAAACAGTAGATCTTCAAGTCCGGAGCCAACGGCAGGCGAGTTTCAAGCGGATTGATCCATTTCGCGGGGACGTCTTGGTTGGCCTCGACGGCCTTCCGGCTGTGCGCTACACCATGACTGTAAGCCTGCTGCGTGGCATCACGATACCATTGCTCCGTGCGATCGTAGAGGTACGGCAGCGCTTCGCCAACGGTAAGATTCCGCAGCGCTGGCCCGACCGTCCCGTTGACGGGTGGCCGGAAGCTTATGAAGTTACCGTATGTGAAATTTTGGCCCGGCTTGTCATCCGGAGCGCCGGAGCTGTCGCCCCAAACGGTTGCACCGCCTATCGGTAGCATAGAGGAGATGCCGGGCATACGACGGAAGATCTCCGCTCGCTCCTGCCGTGAGAGAAACTTCTCGAGCCCGTATACTGCAAGAGCATTCAACTGCGCGGTGTCACGCATCTCGCCTGACAGGACTGCTGGAAGGTCTTTTCTAAACATGATAAGTGTGAGGGTTAGCAGATGTCTCAGGCGGCTGCCAAGGGCGATCCCGATCAATTTGCTTACAAGGCGCCGAGCATACATCCACTTATATTGATCCAAGATTCGATGTGGTCGTTCACCCATGACGGTCCGCCGTTGCCATGGCGCGGGGACTCCACCCAATGAAAGAAGTAGAACAGGACTTGCGAGCCCATAGAGTGAGAGAGGAGCACAACTTTGAGGCCTGTGACCTGCTTGGCGAGCTGGATGTGGTTGCGTAGGCGGGTGAAGTATTGATCCCTTTTTTCAAGGTTCATGTAGTTCAGCCTCCAGTCGTACGCAGCCGTGTACGCTGTAGTCGGATCGTACCCGATGGTCGCCAGATTCTCCAAGATTTTGTTCCAGATCCAGTATCCTGTGATGAAGAAATCGGCCGCATCGAAGCCTTGCGATGACCTTAGCTTGATCCCGGGTGGATCCATCCCGGTGTACGGGTCAAGCATGATGTGGCGTTTCCAGCTGGCTTTGTCTAGGACCAGGGCGCGCATCATGCTCCAGGAGCCCCAGAGGCGTTTGCGAAAGTACTGCCGCGACTCCTCTTCGGTGCCCCAGGACTCCAGGCCCGTGGAGATGACACCCGGGACCATGATGACGGGGTATTTCTGAGAGACACCCTCGGAGCGGGCGGCAAGGCCGATGGCAAACGAGTCGTAGTTGACGGCGTCTTTTTCATTCGTCTGTCGTCAAGAATACCTTACGTCAGATCAGTCTACGTATGCAATGGACGATGCTTCGCCGATGCACTCACCTGCAGATCGCGCACCTCCCGGATGAGGCCCGCGGGAAGGACGTCCATGATGGAGTCGAGATTCATGCCATTCAGCCCGGCCATCTCGACCAAGTGATCCAGGCCACCACTGCGGGTCGCAAAGAAGCCCGCGGAGAGGATGCCGACGAGCCCACCTAGGGCGAAGATCCAGACATTGCGTCGGCTTGTCCAGCTGCCTTTGGCACGCTTCGCTCTCTTGCCCTTGCCGTCCAGCTGGCTCGCCGACAGGGCGCCTTCGTCCGACGCTCTGTCTGGGGCAAGACGTGCCGGTGGGGCGGGACTGGCGTCGCGCGAGCTCGCCGGCGTTGACTGAGGCGTGCCGACGCCGAAGATGCGGCGGCGGAGATCAGCCATGTCGCCGCGGTGAGTATATCGACATAGACGAGAGACAAGCGAATCGAGGCATCGTCTCAAAAGTTCAAGTTGCGCGTGGTCCAGGCGCGACTTCTGCGTCATTCTTGGCAACGGATCTGCGCGGACTCTCTCATATGCAAACTCCATATGTGTGCATGTGCATAACTACTTCACCAATCTACTGTAGCTTCCCTCCACAACAGCCTGAACGCATACAGCAGGACCCGGCTTCACTGCGATGCTTCGCGCACGAGCATCGCATTCCCTGCCGCACTCGTCTCGATGAGCGGCGACAGCAGGAATGCCGCCACCGCCACTTCCGCCGCCGCCTCAGCACCACCAAAGGTCACGGGTGATGTGAATATCCACTACAAGCCGTATGGCGCAGAGAAGGAGTCGTCCTACCTCCCTGCGATCCGCCAGCTCATCTCGAAAGATCTGTCGGAGCCGTACAGCATCTACGTCTACCGGTACTTCCTGTATCAATGGGGAGATCTGTGCTTCATGGTACAGGACCCACTTTCGATCGCCGCGCTTCCACTGACGACTCCCAGGCTCTAGATGACGACGAAGGTCTCATCGGCGTAATTATCTGCAAGCTGGAACCGCACCGCGGTGGCCCATTGCGTGGCTACATTGCCATGCTTGCCACGCGTGCGGAGTACCGCGGGCGTGGGATCGCTACGAGGCTTGTGCGGCTGGCCGTGGACAGGATGATCGAAAAGGATGCGGACGAGGTTGGCAATCTGTCCCGCCCTCGCTCGTTGAATTTCTGTGTTGACGGAGCTGCAGGTCGCTCTCGAGACAGAAGTTGACAATGTCCCCTCCCTGCGCATCTACGAGAATCTGGGCTTTTTACGCACAAAACGCTTGCACCGTTACTACTTGAATGGCAACACGGCCTTCCGACTGTTGCTCTACCTCAAGCCGGGCATCCCGTTCAAGCCTACCTTCCCACTCGAGTTCCCTGCCGATGCCGGTGACATTGCAGGAGGGCAAGAGGATGGTGAGTTCCACTTCGCTGCAAACGGGATGCGTCCTGCCCACGAAGAGCTTCGGCACTCAACCGGGTGAAGCATCGGATGTCGCATACACTTCCCTGGAAGCATCAAATACTCACGCTTAAATTGACCAATCCCCGAGTGCATGCACCTCCTACCAGGCTGAAGCATCTACTCTTCGAGCGGACGTCAATCGTCACATTGTTGGCACAGTACTCCCGACGCTGCGACTCAGGTGGGCACTCCGAGCATCGCCAGCCGCCTCAGAGACGGAGGCAGAGAACGGGCGAAATAGGGGCGGAAGAGTGGCCTTTAGTAGATAGCACAGAGTCTAGGTCATCACATAAATGATGCAAGTCGTGGGGTGCAAAGCCACATCGCTACAAATGCTCCAGTGACAACAAGCCGAACAATGCAAGTCCGCAAGCCTACACCATGTCCCGTCCTGATGTCGCATCTACACTGCGCCTTCCCCGCGGCGACGGCGAACGATCATACCGCTGGCCGTTCCATTGCGCTTGAGACGCGTGCGGGGACGCATGAGGCACCAAAAAGCTGCTCGCTTCGTCCGGAGGCGATCCCGAGGGTGGCTCATACAGCTGGTGTCCGCCCAGCCCAGTGATCCGTGCATACTCGGTATCCGATTGCGCGGAGCCAGAACGGCTGTGATGTGCGTTCGTGGGTCTCTTCAGCTCTTCCAGGCCTTGGCTGGTTTCTTGGTACCTGAAGTTTGAGCCTTCTGCTTCAGTACATGTACTCCTGGACTTGCCGAAACGTCGCTTGAACAGGCCGATGAGACCACTGTTAGAGCGCGCAGCCCGCCATTTCGCCCAGTCACCATTGCGATGCACCTCGCTCCACAATGGAAAGATCCTGGCAACGCCCACGAACAGATCCCAGGGGTTGATCGCATGCAGGACGGCAGTTCCAAGCGGGAGCGGTGGGTCGCGCGGCTTCGCATTCGACCCGTACTCGGTAGAGCTGAAGGCGTACCAAAAGGCGAGTGAAAAGAGCACCATCTCTGCACATGTGGCAAGCCCGGGCACGCCCCAAAGCACGTCGTTGTACTAGAGAAGGCAGTGTCAGCCAGCCGCTAAGTGACGAGTCGCGAACGTCACCCTCACCGAGAAAGTTGCACTGGGCTTGATGACCTCGTATTGCAGCAGCAGGCTGAAGATCCAAGCCTGCATGAAGCGGATGGCCACGATGATCTTGAAGGCGCCCAGCTTCGCCAGCCCACGCCGCACCTTCATCCGCTGCTTCATGTTCCCACGGAACTTCAGGATCGCGACGACACAGAAGCCAATGCCGATCGACTGTAGGATCTGGACCCAGAGATGCCCGAACCATGGATCCAAGCTGTTCGTGCAGTACGTCCCGGTCGCTTCGCTTGCTTCGATGATCATCACGCACAAGATCTCGACGTTTGGGTACTGGAAGACGAAGATGTAGCTGATTCGCGGCCAGTCGAAGTTCGAGCCGATCTCCTCGGCTGCCTTGACCGCTGCGAAGGTGTCGTCGTTGAAGGTCCCGGAGGGTGCGGCGTATTGGACGTATAGCAGGTACAGAGCACTGCTTTGCTGTTAGCGAAGTTCTCTGCGACGCTACCTCGCTGTACGTACCATAAACCAAAGGCTTCGTAGCTGCGTTTGATCACGGCAATGTTAGCAAGTATCGAAGGGAGTCGTTCAAGACCGATTAGCTTGAGTACATACAGGTCGCCGATTGGGTCAATATATCGAGCGGTTTCGTACGAGTAGACCTCGAAGAACGCTACCACGGAATAAACGACTACACAGAACACGAGCCGGATGATCTGCCGCTGTTCTTTGGGCACTCGATATCGGCGCAGGTGGAGTGCAATGAGGGGGAGCGCGATCGCTACCGTGGCGATGGTGCAGGCCAGCGCCGCCCACACGATTGGGTGCCAGGCTGTACCGCGGACGCCGTAGTCTTCGGAGCCGGCTGGTATGGGGCAGGTGGTGTTGACCGGCATGCTGGCGGTGCGGTGGGGGGGTTGGTGGTGCTGAGGTAGTGATGGAAGGGTGAAGTGCCTACCGCGTGTACTTCGTATATTGCCTGTGCGGCGAGCGGAGTGCCACGAATGGCACCAGCTGAGTGGCTACGCTCAAGGTCCATATCGACTTCCCGATCTGCACAGGGCTGAGTCAAGACATTCGGAGTGCTGTGAAGCTGGGACGCCGCGGCGGCGATAGGCCGGCCGCCCCATTCGCGGGATGGAATCCTTTCAATGCGATTGCGAAATTATCTAGCGAAGAGGGGCGTGGCAGTGAAGCTCGTTGGAAATGTCCCAAAGGGGGCTGCGTTGCGCCGGATCACGTGACTGGCTTTCGAACTTCCAGCATTGTCGATCTGGACTGCGCAGCTTTAGCGGCTGCTGGCAAGAAGTGCGATGATTGTCCACTCGAAATGTGTTCCCTCGTTTAAGGCTAAGGGAGGGTACCCGGGTGTTCTGTTCGTTAACTCGGGGGTCCCCAGCGCTAGCTTGCGTGTACCCCAGCAGCGCCCGAAGATAGACGTGCACAACCAGAGCTGTGCTCGGAGCGGAGACGGAAAATCGTGGAGTGGAGATGCCAGCGGGCATTACCCAGACCCACTTTATTGGCCGGCGAGTCGCTGTCGAAGGCACCAGGTCCGCCAGTGGCCTTGACAGATGTCCAAACAGGGCCTGATGATGATCAGGATCCAGGATTATCGCAACGTGCCAAGCGTCCGCGATGGAAGAAGTAGAGTGCTCTACACATACATGTCGGATCTTTGCAACCCAGTGCTCGCGCAATGCTTAGCCCAGTACCCGTTTTGCGATCCCACTTACAGTCACCGCTCGCCTTGGCCCGCACCGCTCAGCTCTCCCTCTTGTTCTGCCCCACCTGGCTGATGTTCAGTCCCAAGCCCTGAGTATCGAGGTAGACCTTGTTGTTGCTCTTCTCCAGGATACTCGCCACCTGCCTCGCGTTCTCGAATTCTCGCAGATCGACGTACGACCGGCTCTTCTTGATCGCGTCACCGATCAGCTCAGCAGATCGCGCCTCACCCTGCGCGCGCACAACGGTGGCCTGCTTCTCCTGGCGCGCTTTGTCGACCACGAAGGCGGCTCGCTGTGCTTCTTGTTGTGCGACTTGCTTGGCTTCGACTGCGGCGGTGAATTCGGGGGAGAAGGAGAGTTGCTGAAGATCTTGTGAGCACGTGTGAGTGGGTCAGGAAGGTAAAGTAAGCGTACCGTCAGGGAGACATCGTCAACCATGATGTTGAACCTCGCCGCTCTCCGGATCAAGTTGTCCCGCACCATCTTCGACACATTCTCTCGCTGCGTGATCAATTGACTCGCATTGAACTGCGCCACCACGCTCTTCAGCACCTCGTTGACGATACTCGGCAGCACTCTCTCGTCGTAGTCCTGGCCCAATGTGCGGTAGATCTGCGGAAGGGCGTCGATGCGTGGTCGGGAGAGGACACGGCAGGTGATGTTGACCATCTGCAGATCCTTGGTACCGGTGAGGGATGGGATGCTGCGAGGTCTGGCGCGCACGTCGTAGTCGATGGGCGTCTCCAGCCATGGGAGGCGGAAGTGGGTGCCTTCGGCGTAGATCTCTTTGGAGACACCACCGATGCGGGTGTATTTGATCGCGCGATGTCCTCCGTCGACTGGAACACCATTACATCAGCGCTGCATGCAACCAATAGCTCAAGTAAGAATCAGGTCGTACCGTTGAAGAGCGCGTTGTTGAACAGCCATACGGTGCCACCCAGCAGCACTAGCCCAGCAACGCCGCCAAGTGCACCCCGAGGGGATGGGCCACCGCCACCACCAGCACCGAACCTGGTCACCTTCAGTATGTCGTTGTTGACGCTCTCACCGTGTATGTTCGCCGCCTACCTCTTGCCCTGCTGCTGCATGCGCTGCATCTGCGCCTGCAGATTCGCCCACGGGTCGCCCGACATCTTCACCCGGTCCTTCGTCTATGCCTTGCCGAAGTGAAAGGAAGCTTCGTCGCGACTGCAGCTTCGTGATGTTGGTGTTGTTTGATGACGACTGGCCAGTGAGGTGGAGGGAGATGTACAGAGACTCCCGCCGTCTCCGCAACGAAGCCCCAGAGCCAACTCCGAGACCGACATCTTCACCGTGGCACGATGGACGCGGCATTGACGGCACAGCATTCGGGTGCGATCAACCACATCCACTCCTTTCACTTCTCTTCTTCTGCTGTAGATCTGGCCAAGGAAGTGCGCAATATCGTCTCGGTCGTCGTCGTTGGCTGGATCACAGTGAGCGTTGTACAGGCGATCAGGAGCAGCGTGCGGAAGGAGAGGGGATAGGCGATTGCTGGACAATCACCACCTGTACAGTGTCAATACAAGGGCGTAGACGCAGGTACACGACGGAGACCATTGCATGTCAGAGGGTCGCGTGATCAGAGGCATCTTGATCAACGTTGCGGAATACTCGACAAGGAATAACCTACCACGATACCTTACCACGCCATGCCGACATCACCATCTTCATGGTCGCTACTGTGGCTGCTCCACGCGACCACGGCGTCCGCGCTCTACGTGCTGGACGGCGTCTCTTTCGGCCATCAGGCCCAGCTCTCACCCAATGGACGGGCACTGCCAGGCTGGCACTTGAGCGGCGCGAACCACCAGGTCCAGCTTCTAAGTGACCGCATCATACTCACACCACCCGTGCCCGGTAATGCGAGAGGCGCTGCCTGGTCCGACAACACGGTGCCCTCGGAAGACTGGACGGCAGACTTCCTCTTCCGCGCTTCTGGCCAGGACTTGGGTACTGGCAACCTCAACGTCTGGTACACGAAAGACAAGAGTCAGATCAGTACCAACAGCGTCTACACGGTCGATAGCTTCGACGGATTAGTGCTGGTCATCGATCAGTACGGCAGCACAGGTGGCAAAGTCCGGGGTTTCCTGAACGATGGCACGCAGAATTTCAAGGCACACAGCAGCCTCGAGAGCCTGGCGTTCGGGCACTGTGACTACAGTTATCGCAACCTTGGAAGGCAGAGCAACATTCGCATCACCAACCGCAACGGCCTCTCCGTCTTCGTGGACGACAAGGAGTGCTTCCGCACCAACCGCGTGACGTTGCCGTCGGGATACTACTTTGGCATCACAGCCGCGACGGCGGACAACCCGGATAGCTTCGAGATCAGTAAGCTCACCGTCTCCACGAGTGCCCCTTCGCAACCGCAGCACCTCAACACACCGGCCGCACGGTCGGGCGCGCCTCCTACGCTGGAGAAGCTTGACCGCTTCCCCGGCGCCCCCGAAGCTGTGCCAGACAAGGACGCCGACTCGATCAAGACCCAAGACGAACAGTTCGCGGACCTGCACAATCGCCTGCAAGGCATGACCCACCAAGTCGCCAATATCTTCGGCGAGTTCGATATCCTGCAGCGCAAGATCGAGGAGAAGCACAACCAGCTCCTGGATGCTCTGCCCGCTGCAGCGGCCCCCGCTCCAGGGGGCGGCAGTCAGCAGGTGATCCAGCCCAAGGACAACAGCCAGTCGATCAACGAGATCCGGCGGAAGATCGAGGGCATCGAGCGCGCGGTGCAGCAGATCCAGCGGGATGTGGAGGGGCGGGACTACAAGCAACATATCAACGAGCTGCAGATGGCTGTCGATGGGTTGAAGGGTGGGTTGACGGAGCATCTCCCGGATACCGTGGCGAGATGTAAGTCCGCTCCTTCTGTCGTGCGTGAGGGAGGTTGTGACGTGAGGTGTGCTGACTCCGTTGCGACAGTGATACACGCCGCGTCGCCGCGGATGGGCATGTTCGTCTTCATCGTCCTGGGCTTCCAGGTCCTGCTCGTGGGCGCGTATGTGGAGTATAAGCGGCGAAGGGATCGGATGCCGAAGAAGTACCTCTGATTGAGCATCAAGCATGAGGCCGACGATGTGTGTACATGTATGTTAGTGATGTGCTTTAGAGCGATGCCAAAGGTTGGATTGAGCATAGCGCGGCGTTCATGGGAGACGGTGGTCGTGGTGCACAGAGCGAGCTGTATGATAACGCGTGCAGACCTGCTCTTGCGACTGCCGGTGATGAGTCGCAGTATACAAAGCCATTAGTGTGTCCAGAGTGTTGATGACAGGGTGCTTTTGATGAGATATTGCTACACAAACGACTAGAAGCAACATCCGCAAAATGGATGCACTTGGCAACGCCAGACGACCTTCGCTGTAAACCGCAGTGCACGCAAGCACGGCGACTTGTGCACCGCATCGTATCGTATGCAATCACCTCGCCAGTCATGGCGCGGCCCCCATCTTCGCCTCCTCCTGACTGTCCGCGCCCCAAGTGCTGCTGGGACTCATCCGCCGACTCTCCGCCCCGGCCACGCTCGAGGCCGGCGACGTTTCGGGAGAGACGATGTACAGCTCATCGTAGGTGCCGAAGACGAGGCGGCTCAGGTACGCCAGGAGCGGCACCTTGATGGAGGCGAGCGAGGAGTCGTAGTTGGGGAAGCGGCCGTACCGCTCCTTCTCCTCCGGCAGGTACATGTCGTGCCGCTTGACCTCGATGTACGATGCGCCGCGGGGGATCAGCTTCTTCGTGCAGCGGAGATTTTCATCTAGTACGATCGTGTTAGCGGAGTGGCCGCTCAAGAGGGTTGGTGAGAAGAGGTGCAAGCGACGTACCTTTGTTCAGCCTTGCGCAGATGTCCTTGGGCGACGAGGTCTCCAGTTTGCCACGGTAGCCATAGCACAGCACCGGCCGGCTGTCGAACTCGTCCAGACGATACCGCTCCGCGCTGCTCGACGAGCTGTGCGTGGAATCTGTCAAGCCGGTCTCGTTGCTCCGCTCCAGCGTCTGGGTATTACTCATGGCGGCGCGCACGTTCGCCCCGTAGGCCACCGGATTCGGATGGGGGGCGACCGCGCGGTGCTTGCGATATGACTGCACGCTGGTGTGCGACAAACGGTCACGAGTGCGGTTCTGCCTGAGACAAGGCAACGTCGGGGTTGGGTGAGTGGTCGGTTGATGGGAGAGTGCGTGCTCAAGTGGACGGGCGTAGATATGTAGGCGGCTGAGGGGTCGTCAGCAGGGTACTGAGGCTCGCACGCCGTCCGCTGATAGCCGTGGATCTGCTTTGCAAGGGCTGGCGAAGAGTCGAAGGTGCGAGATGACTGGATGTGCGTGAGTCGTGACCGGTCGACTGCGCCTCCGTCATGTCACCTGCAGGCTTGAGCACTAGCGCCGCCCCACGGACCGCCCCGGGCTGTTGGTGAATGGATCCGTGGCGCAGCCCACTGCTCATGCACACATGCAGACATCTCTTGAGCAGGCATATCACGGCATCGCCAGTAATAAGATGAGTACGACTACAGTAGTACGGTCTGGTAACACACCGTGCTCGCACCGCATCCGGATCGGAGCACGTTCGCTCATCTGGCCAAGATCTGGGCCGACATGACTCACCTGCAAGCCGAAGACACATGACCGAGATGCATCGTTGGGGAGACGATGCTCGAGGAGATGCCGGGGACCGTGTGCTCATCCGTGGATCGCAAGAGACTGCGCCCGGTACGGCGGACGGTAGCCACCGCCGCAGCGGTGATCGGGGTGCTCGTAGATGCTCTGTCTGTCCACGACCTATCGATTCTTGGCGCCTGGATGTACCTGCATCGCAGCCACACTTGCTCCAACGCTTCTCCATCATTTGCGGCGCGGGTCACAGCCGACGGGAGGGATGTGATCCTCCGCCGATGATCAGCTCCAACGCCCATGCGGCTCCCTGTCTCAAAGGGCTGCCTCAGCAGCCAACACATCGCGCATCATCACCACCTCTCTTTGTTGTTCGTGCATAGCGAGGCGTAGTCCATCATCATAGCCCATCGGTTGATATGGTTCGTGCATGGCATCTTCTGGACGGGACGGCGCCATATACATCTCCTCCCACGCCGACTGCTACACACTTTTAGACCAACGTTGGATCATTCGACACCATTTTGAGAGGCATCTAGAACCCAGCCGGCTGTACAACGGACCGTCTTCTCCCTTGCTTCATCCTGGTCTGCCGACACTCGGATTCGATACCCATAGCGCCGTGGGCGTTCCCGAAGACCGGTACGATGGACAGCAGTGAGACTTCGCTGGCAGGTGGTGCCTCTCCCGCCAGCAGACCGGGCCGTCCAAATGCGCAACTGTCCCGGCCGTTGCGCTCGGTGGACCCAGAAGAGATGGGAGGCAGCGTCTCTACGCTGTCGGCCTCTGCCGCCCCGGCACACCATTCTCGTACACCGAGTGTTCGACGAAGAGCAGAGACGCAAGACTCCGACAAGGCAGGGAGGAGTTGGGCGAGGGAGGTTGACGACCCTTGGTGGCCGTGCATACTGACGTTGGATGGAGGTGGGATCCGAGGCTTCAGCAGCCTGATCATCCTGCAGGCCCTGATGCATGAAGTCTGGCTGTGGGAGCAGAAGCTGGACAAGGAAGAGGCGATGACGGGTGAGGAAGGAGGGACTGTCAACGTGGAGTCGCCCACGCGGTTGCGGGAGGATCACTTGGATTCGTCGGGTGGAGCATTGGAGCAGGCGAGCAATTCCAGGAACGAGGCGCAGACCGAGCACACCGAACGCCAGTATGGAGTCAGTCCACGACACCCAACAATTGCGGCGACGGAGTCGGCGACAACGGGGACAGCCGTGCAACGAGATGGACTCACAGCAGACGTGACTGCCAAGAAAGCTACCTCCGAAGAAGAGTTGCTGCCATGCCATTACTTCGATTTCATGTACGGCACCTCGACGGGTGGCCTCATCGCGACTATCCTGGGTCGACTTCGTATGACGGTCAAGGAAGGTCTCGAGCTCTATGAGAAGGTCGGCGACGATCTGTTCGGCAAACGACGCAGCCGCCTCCCTCTAAGGACAAAGTATTACCACCGACCGCTGGAGAAGGCCGTCCAGGACTTGGTCGGTGCGCGCTGTCATGAGCACGTGGACTGTAATGGGAAAGACGATCTGCACCCGTGGGATATCGACTCCTTGGACGGGCCAGTACCATTCGATGTCGGAGAGCCTCGTGTCTGCCAGTCTTGCTGTCTGACAGCCACCCACGACGCCAACATCAGTGAGGCGTATTTACTGCGCTCCTACCCACACTACTACACCGAGGATGCGCCCAACTGGATCACTCGCTACAACGAAGGTGCCGACCAGCTCCCAATCTGGGCGGTCACCCGCGCCACATCGGCCGCGCCGTTCTTCTTCAACATGATCGAGTGCGAGGTTGACGGTGTCAAGAAATCCTTCAAGGACGGCGGCATCCGCGAGAACAACCCGTCCGGCGCTGCACTGTCGGAGTTCCACGCCTTGTACGAAGGAAGAGCGGATAGACCAGCGTTGCTGCTGAGCGTAGGCACCGGGAGACCCGATCAGTCTCAAGACGGCTTCGCCGACGCCTGGACTGGCCCGTTCGGCCGTCTGATTGCCAAGTTCCTCGAGCAGCGGGCCGTCGTGCAGAACCTGCTCATCAAGTACACCGACGGCGAGAAGCAGCACCACCAGATGCGCGAGCATGCCCATGGCGAGCACACCTGGTACAAGCGGCTGAACGTCTCGTCCGGCCTGGAGGGCTTCGCGCTCGATGACTGGCGCAAGGGCGAGTACCGAGGTCGCGCGGACTTCCCTGGGGGCGCGAGCCTGAGTCACATGCAGGACGTGACTGAGCGGTACCTGGAGCGCGACTTCGACCCCGAGGTCGACTCGTATGCACCGCCGAGGATCATGCTGCAGCAGGCGGCCGAGAAGCTGGTGCGGCAACGTCGGGCACGCGAGAGGGAGGGTGGGCCCAGGTGGAAAACCTTCGTTGGCCAGCATCTCCACTCGGCACCAGCATCCAAGCGGTAGAACGGTCACGCTGATTGGAATCCTGCAATGCCCAGCCCGGCTGGTCTTCTCACCGTCGACTGTACGTGCTACGAGCGCCTATATCCGATTGCTCCGGAGACCTCGTCGAGGTGGAGGCGAAGCGCACTCCTTCATGCAGGCGTATCAATGTCTACTCGCCTACTCTGGCGATCTTAGCAGGCGGTATCTGGCTCTGAGGCCGTACCAACATTACCACGGCCATTGACGTGAATAAGCAATGTTTAGTGAACGTCACGTGGGATCGTTCTTCGGGCCACCATTGCAACGCGAATCCGTCCGGCACCGACGCACGCGGCGCGTCTGTCGACTGCTGCGGCACGCGATCAGTCCTACAGGGCTGCGGAGCAGGCCCAGGCTGCACAGTCGTCGCACATCTCGCATATCTCCTCGAATGGCCGTGCGCAGTCTTCCCCAATTTGTCAGAGTGGTGATCAAGACAAGTCATACGCTTCAGCAATCCATGGGAGTTGGCCTCAAATTCAGCCCGGCGACATCGTATAAGTCTCCAAGCGCTATGGCTGTAGTCCTGTCCCCAGCACCCACGATCACACTCCGGAGCAGACGAGCGAACCCGCCGAAGTCCAAGCACCCCTCGCAATACTAGCCGCATCAATCTCATCATGGCTGGCGATCTCGTTCTGATCACCGGAGCCACCGGACACCTCGGATACCGCACACTACGCTTCGCCCTGGAGTATGGCTACACTGTCAGGGCCGTCGTACGCAGCGAAGCCAAAGCCGACAAAGTCAGAGACAGCGCGGCCCTCAAGGCGATGAAGAACGAAGCCAAGCTGTCCTTTGTCGTCATCCCGGACTTCCTCGTCCCTGGTGCGTTTGACGAGGCCGTCAGGGATGTCAAGTACATCATCCACGTCGCATCGCCGCTGGCGACCAAAGTCCCCGATGGCGCAGACCTGGACGAGTGGTTCGTGAAGCCGGCGGTGCAAGGCACTGTCGCGGTCCTGGAATCGGCCAAGAAGGCCGGCACAGTGCAGCGCATCGTCATCACGTCTTCCGTCGCCAGCATCATGCCGCTCGGCGCCTTGCTGCAGTCGGTGGACGCGACCTTCAGTGCGGAGAGTCGTCTGCCTGACATGCAGGGCCCGTTCGCGGTCTCGTTCGTTGCATAGTGAGTCTATCGGATCGATCTTCAAAATGCTATAGCAACTGACTACGCCTGTCCAGCGCTGCCTCGAAGATCGCCGCCTTTAACAAGGCCGAGGCGTGGGTCAAGGCCGAGCGGCCTCCGTTCGATGTCATCCACATCCATCCTACATTCGTGCTTGGCCGCGACGATCTGACCGACAGCGTCGCCTACTTTCAATCCAACGTCAACAAGTCAGTGACCGCTAAGCAATACTTATAAGTCTCTCGGACTTCTGCTGACCCTGTCCTGTTTCACCATCAGGTTCGTAGTCAACCAGGCAACCGGCAATGTCGATCCAGAATTCCACTCTGTCCCGAACAACTACAACCACGTCGACGACTCCGCACGTATCCACGTCCTATCGCTCGAACCCAAGGTCGCTGGCAACCAGAGCTTCATTGTGTCAAACAATGGCCAGGATGGCATGACGTGGGACGACACGAACGCCATCATCGCCAAGCGTTACCCGGAGGAGGTCAAGAACGGGACGTTTCCCAACAGCGGAACGTACCAGACCGTCATCGGCAAGCTTGACATCAAGAAGACGGAGGAGACGTTCGGCTTCAGGCTGGCGAATTGGGAGGACTGCGTGACGAGTGTCCTTGATCATTACTTGGAGGTGCTGCTGGAGGAGCAGCAAGGTGGAAAGTGATCGAACCGCAGTTGACTAGATCAGAGGGTGGTATGTAGCCGAAGTCAATTGGATACCAGACCGTCCTGCCCTGCCTTTCACCGTGGTCTGTCGTCTTCGGTTGCGGTGCAGGGGCTTCTGTTAATCTTTTTGGGAGCGAGGTCAACTTGCTCTTGATGCTTCTGTCGTCGCTTCACAATCCAGTGCACTGACGGCGTCAGGACACCTGATACTGTTAAATCGGGCCGCCATCAGCCGTGACTCGCTCACAGACGGGTGTGTCCGATGGAGTGTGGTTGTGCTCGGCCAACGCTGCAGCTGCAAGGCCGAGAAGCTCCCCACCTGTTATCGGAGGCGACCGTAGGTACTCCTGTGATCGGCGTTTACCAAGAGTCCGAGAGCAGTGTATATATCTGGCCAGTATACTCACTATCCCGGACGTTTCAAGTCCAAGTTCACTTCCCACATCGTACCATCAACCACGACCATGGGGGCTACCAAGTACACCAACCGCAGCATCCCGCGCATCTCCCTCGCCGACTTCGACGACCGTATCGATGAGATCACCGCTCAACTTATCCAAGCCGCGGAAACCGATGGCTTCTTCTCCCTCACCGACACTTCCATCACGGTGCCGGAGATCAACTCCATCTTCGCCACGTCGGAATCATTCTTCGCCTTATCAGACGACGTCAAGGGCACCGTTCCCTTCACCCACCGCAACGTCGGTTGGGAAAAGCGCAGCCAGGTCCGGCCATCCACCGGCGTCGCCGATGAGAAGGAGAGTTACCAGCTGCAATTCGGCGACGCTATGGCCGATAAGTGGATTGCTCGAGAAGCGTTGCCGGACTTCAAGCCCAGCGCGCAGACGTTCATGCAGAAGGCGCAGGCGGTCAGCGAGCAATTGATGTTGTGCTTCGCGCGAGGTCTCGGCTTCGCAGACGACTACTTCATCAAGGCGCATGATACGAAGCGGCCGGAGTGCCAGTCGGTGTTGAGACTGCTGCACTACTTCGAGGTCGACAAGACAGGTGGAGCGCTGCCGGCATCGTTCTACCGTGCAGGTGCGCATGCCGACTGGGATCTACTGACACTGCTCTTCCAGCGACCGGGCCAAAGCGGGCTGGAGATATGTCCCGGACGTGAAGTCGTGACGTCCTTTGGCATGGGTGACCAATGGACCAAGGTCGACTTCGCAGCTGGTGACATCGTCTGCAACATCGGCGATCTGCTGATGAGCTGGTCGGATGACCGATTCAAATCCACGTTCCATCGTGTGAAGGCGCCGTCGGAGCCCGACGACTATTACGGCCCGCGGTACAGCATCGCCTTCTTCAA
>JAWDJV010000460.1:0-15818 GCA_033119285.1 Teratosphaeriaceae sp. CCFEE 6253
TCGCGCCGGTGCACGACACCACCAGCGGCGTGGAGGGGCGAGACGCTACCGTGTCGGAGGCTGGGGAAGAAGTCGAAATGCTTTCTCCCGTATCACGCAGCCAACGGACCGGAAGCGCAGGGACATCGCTGATGTCCCGGCGGTCGTGGGAGCCGGTTTCCGATACACATTGATCGGTAGACTCTGACCGATGCATGTACTTACCGGACTTACGGATCTGCCACGCGACGGAATACCGCAGCGGACGTAGGGTGGTTCCAGTAGTGGCACCCATACTGCGGCTTAACCTCCTGTTTGGAGGGGCCTTCAGTGCTGCTGGTGCCAATAATGCATGTAGGCCTGTGTGCATACATGTACTGTGACTTCTCGCTGCGGCCCCACCTTTCCTGGCTCCCATTAACTTTCCACTTCACCTCCCTCATCCGTCCTCCTTCCAATGATCATCAAGTAGTCTTACGGCGCCTTTCCCAGGGACTGCATGTGGATGCATTAAATCGTGGCAACTATGGTGGTGGATGTTGGTAAACTTCGTGGCCTCATCAACCAGGTGATGGGCTGCGCAGACTGCGCCACTGGCGGTAGAGGAGGCGGCGCTCACACCACCTGCACGGCACGCTCTTTGGAACTCGTCTTCTCTCTCCTATTCCCCTCCCGTTCCATGACTATCCCCTAGACACACTTGGGCCGCTCCAGCAACGAGCATGGCGGACGGCCTCAGCATCGCCGCCAGCGCCATCCAATGCGCCGACGCCGGCTTCAAGCTGTACGGCGCGCTGTCGCAGTACATCCGGGACTATGTCGAGGCGAACAAGCACGTCAAGCGCCTCGCCGACGAAGTGCGCACGACGGCATGGGCGCTCCAGCAACTCGGCGCTCTGCTAAAGGATGACGACGAATTGAAACTCTGCAAGCCCGAGGCTATCACCGAGACGGAAGCAGCACTTCGAGGCTGCCAGGGGGCCTTCGACGAGGTCAGCGAGATCATTAAGGACTTCTTGCCCGTGGCTGCCAATGGCCCTATCTCGAAGCGGTGGAAGTGGCCATTGAAGAAAGCCAAGGTGAACTTGCTGCTCGCTCAACTGGAACGCCTGAAGACCACGCTCTTGTTGGTCTTCAAGGTGCTGTCGTTGGCGAGCAGGCTTGCAGCCAAGACAACCAAGTATGACTTTCACCCGTGCCCTGCCGCTGTAGCTGACATATGCTTCTGCTAGGACAACGCAGAACGACATGGTTCTACTGGACGAAAAGACCCAGCTCACACACCTCGTCAAAGCGAGACATGATGCTACGATCGTTGAGGAGAGGATGCTGGCGACTGCAGCTGCCAAGCACGATGCTGCTGCTGTTGATGAGAAGATGCCAGCTTCCGCTGATCGCCGTCTGAACGAGAAGACGCTGGCCAGTGCCAATATGACTCCACTCCTCCGTGGCCGACAAGCCTCTGACCCTATCCCCTCTGCAGTGTCTAGTCCCAGCCTTCATGGTGCTGGTGAGCGTGGTCTCCCACAACGAAGTAGAGAGATGAACGACCAATCTGCCTCATTGCTGGATCCGCCGCAAATGGTGCCACCACACAACATCTTCGTCGGGGCCGCTGTACTACCTCAAAGGTTCAACATGATGACCTCGATGGCACCAGTCTCCGCTCCTGACAAGGCAGCACACCCGGCCGCTCCACAGAGACCAGCCTCGAAACGTGCCCTCCTCCTGGCTACTCAGCTGGACCGTTGCGCAGCAGCTGTGGAGCACTTGGCGTTGGCGCTGGCACAAGCTAAAGAGGGCCTACGTCTGGATAGTGCGATCCACCTTCGTCCAGTCACGAAGTCCTTCCGCTCGATCAAACGCTCTGTCGACGAATTGATCGCGACAGAGCTCGACGCGGACAGCGAAGAGGCTCACAGTCATGACGATTTGCTGGCCCGTAGACTCCCCTCTCGCAGGCTCAATGCGAGGGAAGGGCACAGCTTCGCATCCGCTTTCAAGGACACTAGGATCTCACGGGATGAATGGTCGAAATGGCTCCGTGAAGCTGGAGAGGAAAGCGCGCATTGGATCAGTGATGGAGAAGAGACCGAGCCTTTGGCGCGTGGGAGATTCAATGATGATCCGGCTCTTCAGCCGCTCGCAGATGTACTCACGGGTCACGATGATGCTCCTCTACCCTCACCTTCGGAGCACGCGGAAATGATGGAGAGACTCAAGCAGAGGGTAGCAGGCACGAGTGCAGACAAATCGGCTACAGCTCAACCGGATCGGGAACCGTGGTCCGTGGTGGAGCTCACTGATTCTACACATGGGAAAACCGACACTTTGCCAGCTGGAGCACAATCTGCCGTGAAGCCGCCATCGAGCGCCATGGACTCGGATGTCCTCTCGCGGCTGAGGGCATTTCATGACTCTCGAGCATGGCGATCTTCTGGCGACGATGCGTCAGCGACTCCTCCGAACACATTGATTAAGCGACACGTGCCTGGGAGGCCGGCTGTCTCAGGAGACATGCGCGGGACTCCTCAAACCCTCTCGGGGCAGCGTGGATCACTCACTATGAAGCCTGGGCTGAGTATGAGAGATGTGATGGCGATGGAGGTGCGCTCGGCAGGGTCTTTACAACCTGCGGAGGCGGTCGGGCTACCTGATGGTGCGGTGATGCCCGACGTACCGGCCGATGTCCAGCCGTCGGCGTTTCCAAGGGGTCTCCCCTCAAAAAGACCCGCGGTTACGCTGGAGGAAACAGATCATCCCAGGTCGGCATCCGAAGCGTCTACAGAGGCCGCCGCTGGAGGCTCCGAAATAGACTTTCAGCGGGCTGGGACCTTTGGGACAGCCGAAGAGCCTACGACGGATCCGCACAGGTCCTGGGAGGTCGCAGCCCTTGGACCCGGTGCCGCCGGTCTTTCTACTGCGTCAGAGGCCAGTGACCGGCACGTCGGGCTGGCTGACATGGACAGCAAGAGCACTGGTGAGCCAATTCCTCCGAGCGTAGCCGCGGACGAGGCAAAGCCGGTACCGCGTAGCCGCCCGACCTGCTCGACGATGCGTCCGCGTCCGCACACCCACCCCAAGCAGGGCGAGGGCCACGACCCGCAGCAGCGTAGCGTGACACCAATCCCGGCCGGCGCTCCAGACGACAGAGACTCGGGTGGCTCTACCCTTACAGGCATGAAGTCCTTCAGACAGCGTACCCTGCCACGTAGTCAAGGCCCATACCAGCGGCCCCAGGATCCCAGTCCGGGTACCAAAGACGACAGCACGAGCCCCATGTCGCAGCCGCGTACCGCACGCTCACGCTCGGCTTCGCCAGCAATTCCAACCGTCCCAACTCTACGCCGACGCTCGTTCGATCAGGACGAGGATCCTGGGGGAGAGAGTGACTTCTACGAGCATCGTGTCGTGGAGCGTGAGCGGGCGCCACGATACCGCGGGGACGGTGACGGCGACTGGACGACTGAGGTGAGATCGCGCCGTAGTGCGTTGCGGTACAGCAGCGACGACAGCTACGAATATGTTCGCCCCGGGCGCAGACGCAGGGGTCGGTCTGAATCCGCACCCCGCAGGCGTCGATTAGCGGGGGCTGCGATCGGTGGTCTTGCCGGTGCTGCGGTCGCTGGTCTTGCCGAACCACCGAGGTTACAGGCTCATGTGAGGTCCCCGTTGCGTGGACCCAAGCCGGATGTGGCCAGTGCGGCGTCGGGCGCTGTGGGCGCCGAAGCCGTGAGATGGGATCATTCAGGGCGCCACCGCTCGCGGAGCCGGTCTCGCAGAAGGTCGGACGACGATCGACCTCGTCTCTGGGGTGACGACTTACGGGCTCAGTCCAGGTCGCGGGCACGAGGACATCATCGCGGTGGCGATGAGGCTTACCTCGACGACGTCCAGCGGCGCAAGTGGCAGCAGGAAGGCACTGCCTCTTCCGAGAGCGATGAGGACGAGGAGAGCAAGGAAACTGAGGGGCTGGAGACCGTAGAAGAGCTGATGCGGAGGTGGACGACGGTGGAGATCTAGACGGTCCCGTAGACGCATTGGCACTACGGCCTGCTTTCTCAGCGTAGCTTGTCCAGCGCAAAGCCACGCTCGGGCGTCCGACGTGCCTCGTCATCCATCTTCCTGCCTCCGAGCCTCCTCAATCCACCACCACCTTGGCCCCCAGCTCCCCGTAATGCGCGAAGAAACTCTCAAATAGATTCACCCCGTGCTCCACATCATAGCACCCGGCCGTCTCCCGGATCGAGTGCATCGACAACTGCGGGTTTCCCACATCAATCGTCCGCACGCCCAGCTTCGCACTCAGCATCGGCCCAATGGTGCTCCCGCACGGCATATCGTTGCGCGCGACCAGGATCTGTAGCGGGACCCCACCCCGCGTGGTCTTCGCGCCGGGCGGCTGGTACGTCGCGGCTTTGGCGCGCCGGGCGCACTCCTCCAGCAGCACGATGCCCGGGGTGGAGGTGGCGTAGCGGACGTTGGCGTTGACCTTGATCGTCGTGCCCTCGTTCATGCGGGGGGAGTGGTTGGCCTCGTATTTGGCGCTGTAGTTGGGGTTGATGCTGTGGGTCATGTCGGCGCTGAGGAGGAAGGAGGCCGCGAGGGTCTGCTCGTAGGCCGTCGCGGTGTCGTCCGCGCCGGCAATCTTGTCGTAGCTCGTGTCCGAGTCGGCGGACGGGGTGGACGGGCCGCCGGCGGGCAGGCAGCTCAGGCGGTGCAGGACGGCGGGGAGCAGGTTGCTGTCCGCGCCCTGCGCGGAGGTGGACCCGATCTCCTCGTGGTCGAAGCAGGCGATCAGGCGGATGGTGGGATCGTCCTTGAGCGCGGCGGGGGAGGTTAGGGAGGCGAGCAGGCCTTCCACGGCGCAGTAGGTCATGCCCAGGTTGTCGAGGCGGGCGGAGAAGACGAACTCGTTGTTCAGGCCGCCGATGCAGGCGGCTTGAGTGTCGTAGAGGACGAGCTCGAAGTCCAGGATGTCATCGGGCTTGCAGCCGGCTTCGTCTGCTACAAGCTGAATGAAGTAGGGATGATGCCGTTGTGATGGTGTTTTGAGTGGGTTGAAGTCGGCCGCCTTCTCCGCTTCGCTGGTCTCCTTGCTCGACTCCTCTGCCGTCTTGCCGGTCCGATTGAGCTCCGCAGATATCAGGCCAGCGATCGGGAAGAGTTGCGACTCCTTGTTGAACTCGAACGGCACGCTGCCACCGAAATGCACAGCCAGGGGCGGGATCCGACATATGGGCCTGCTGATCCGGACCAGCCTCTGCTCCATCTCACCGCCTGACGACCTAACCATGACCCGCCCCGCCGCACCCAAGTCGCGGTCGAACCATGTATGCCACATACCGCCGCCGTACGTCTCCACGCCGACCTGCAGGAAGCCATCCCCCGACCGCTTGGACACCGGCTTGATCCGCAGGCAAGGTGAGTCGGTGTGGGCGCCAGCCATGGCGACTGGATTGCCGGGTTTCCATACTTGACCAATGGCGAAGGCTACGATCGTGCTACCGTTGCGGGTGAGATAGTACTTGCCACCCGGCGTGAGCGATGGAGTCCAATTGTCTCGCTCTTTGATCTGCTTAAAGCCGGCTTTCTCCAACCGCTGCTTGGCGGAGCGGACGGCGTGGAAGGCTGCACTGCTTCGTCAGCCCGATCTCTGGCCGACGTACTCTGCTAGCATAGCATACGAGTCGGAGAGGCATTGAGGAAGTCGACAAAGTCCTCCGCCCGCTCCAGTGCCGCGGTGCCGGCCATGCTGTAGGTTCGTGCTGCGCTCAGTGGGTACAGCGTCCTTGCAGCGTGAAGAGTGCGGACAGGAGCTTTAGTATAGCGGATCGGGATGCTGGCGATGGTTTTCGGAAGGGTGTTCATAGACGAATGTAGATGGATGGCGTATGCATATGTCTGGCCATTGGAGGTGGCACGAGTGACCATACTTGGTCCGAGCTCTTCCCTGACGAGGTATTGGGATCGCCATGCGCCTGCGACTCCATCATCCATGAGATGCAGCCATGTCTGGAACACAGAACGTCTCGAGCCAGCACGTCTGCAACACGTCCGATAGGTGCCGACCGCTTCCGGTATGAACGAAGACGCGGCGATACGGCAAATTGTGCAGAAGGTCGACCGCGACAGTCGTCCTATTCTGGCCGCCGGCTCGCAATCAAGAGCTGCTAATCGCCCTTTCGTCATTCCCTGGAGAGTCGCAGATACGCGCTTCGCGACGATACGTCTAGTACTTCAAGCAGAGGCTGCAAGAATCCCAGACCCAAAACTGCACCAGTGAGAGCAGTGGCCCACAAAACGTGCGACATTGAGCGGTCTCGCACTTGGTCTTCAATATCTAGACTGCAGAAGACCCTTCGCAGACTGCGGCTATGTCCCGCCTGTTCTCCCGCCTCCGGGGGGAACGCCTCAAGAACATCGGCTCGCTGGCCCGCGACGTCCTCGCCAGCGAGCGGACCTTCCTGGCCTGGACCCGCACTGGCCTGGGCTTCATCGCGCTGGGCATCGCACTGGAAAAGGTCGAGGCCTTCGCGGCCATCTCTCCGACCTTGCTGCATCTGGAGAACAGCAAGACGAAGCTCGCCGCAGGGACGCTGGTCGGGACCGGCAGTCTGATCGTGGCGCATGGCACGACGAGGTATTTTGGCGTGCTGAGGGATTTGCGGGAGGGGTACTTCCGGCCGAACCGGGTGGGTGTTGTGGGGCTGGCGGTGGTGAGTGTGGGGATGGCGTTTGCTGGATGTCTGTTGGTGCTGGAGAATGAGGCAGAGCGGGAGGTTGGGAAGAAGAGCGTAGCGAAGGGAGGTAATGGGGGGGATGCGAAGGGCACGAAGCCTTGAACGTCGCCGGCTGGACCCACTGCGAAGACATCTCCAGACCAGTCTGAGGACCACCGACGCTCCTTTGCTATACGAGGACGCCGGGCTAGCCGCTGTCGCGGCCGCTTTGATCCTGGTGCTTCCTCTCTACCCTGGTGCGGCGCAGGACACACTCTAGCAGCCTGAGTCCGCACGTGCGGACGCGTGTGGTGCCCGTCCACACGGGCCCAATCCGCCTCGTTTCCACGTAAGGACATGGCGGCCAGGAACAACGATAATACTGGGGTGTGTCGTGGACCGCTGGCTCACTGGGGCCAAACAATGGTCACCTGTTCGGGCCTACAGTAGAAAAGTCACGCAGGCCTCGTCGTGGATGCACCCGTGGATGGATGGCATGTCACGCAAAGGCCTTTATCGAGGCCTCCGAAGCCGCTCGATCTTGATTTTGGCCCGTGCATGGGAGAGGAAGGGTCCACACCACTCTGTTGCAAGACGTGCAGCCATGCGGAAGATGTGAATAATGCCGTTTGCTTTCGACAGCACGTGCCGCCCCAATATGGAAGCTCCTCCCTTTCACGAAGATGGTCCCAGAAGCAGCGGATTAGGCGTCGGTCTCACCACTGGCAAACTGCTACGAAGCAAACGTGGATCCTTTGATGCGCGAGCCTGGATACAGGCCGTTCCCTTCCTCGTGGCCATCGATCCGGCTGGTCCACACCCAGATTCCGGGCACGGGACTGAAGCTCGCGCGGCGATCGCGACTTCCTTATCCATCTTTCACACCCCACTAGTGTCCGGCCGGCCTGCAGAACCCAGCTAGTCGCTTCTTCGCCGTTTGCAGGACTAGTATATAAGTCGAGCCCTCCGCCCCCTCGAACACTCAAGAACATACAGCTTCCACAACCTACAACGCACTCGGAGACCAAGTTCAATCGCTCGTAAGCTCACGGCTCAACGCTGACGTACTCAGATGCGAGTGTTCTGACCGTCCTTCGAGCTCCACATCCACACACAAGCCTATACATATCACGTTGGTCGGCTCGCACGGTGCAACATGGTATCGCTCCTCCCTCCCGCCGTCTACAGCACATCGCACATCTCTAACCTATCTCCTCGTGCAGGAGCACAAGCGCCAGATCAGCACCGGCGCCACGCGTACCCACGACGTCGAGAACCAGCGCCGCGAGGTGCACAAGGATGCTGCTCTCGCTACCGCGAAGTCGTGGCAGAAGCTTACGAAGATCGGAGAGCTCGCGGCGGCTGCGATCATGAAGCGCGCGGGAGAGGAGGCATTCGGGGCGGAGGTATTTGGGGCCGCGCTGGTCCAGGCGGTCGGTGAGGCGGAGTGAGCGCTCTCGACGCGATCGAGTATGAGGGCAGCGCGGGTGGTCTGAGACATCGGAGCAGAACGCGGCCCTGAGAGGCTGCCGGATTTGGCTGGCGGGTTGTAGCCTCCTCGGTCCTACAAAGTAGCCAGTCTGCTTCATCAGTGATCCCGCCGTGAGATTCACCATTGTCATGGTATCTGCCAGATATATCGCTGCTTGTGTCAGGTCTTGCGTACTCGAGATCGCCACTGTTGGGATTGCAAGAGGCGAGCATCCCAAGGTGCTACGCTCCCTGGTCTGCATCATTGCATCACAGCCTCTCGCTGTCGCCAGTATGGCTTGTGCTCGCGCAAACCTGCGCAGGATGTCTATCGCATCGGAACGGATGACGGGGATTGTGTCGTCGCGTACAGGAAAAAGCTACTGGCTCTTAGCACTCTCCTCCTCCTCCGCCTTCCGCTTCCGCATCTCGGGAATCATGGCCTTCACCACCCGCTCCTCGGGCAGCAAGCCCATCAGGTTCGCCTGCACCGCGTGCCGCCAGTGCCCGTACTCCACCACCCGCCCACTCCCCACTTTCGCCAGCGCCCCCCGCGCGAGATCCCGCGCGTCCACGGTGAACAGCGGCATCTCCCCCTTGTTCCCCGCCGAGCGCGTGTTGTTGATGATGAAGCACTTGGCCTCGACATCCTTGTCCAGCCCTTCGCACGCCAGCTCGGCCGCGAGCCCGCGCGTGAAGCCCTCGAGGAAGGCCTTGGTGCCGGAGTACGTGACCAGGTAGGGCACGCCGAAGACGCCGGCCGCGGAGCCGCAGTTCAGAATCAGAGCCGGCTTGTTCGCGATTAGAGTGGGCATGAGGAGGGACGTGAGGTGCAGGGGGAAGCGGGCGTTGATGTTGAAGACCGTGTCCGTGTCGGCCGTGGACATGGCGCCGAAGGCCTGGTACGCGGGCTTGATGTTGACGCCGCCCACGTTGTTGACGAGCACGACGAGCTTGCCGGGGAGCTGCTGCACCTTCTCCAGCACGGCGCGCTCCGGGCGGTCCGTCCGCGAGGCATCCGCGACGACGACATCGATGCTGCGCTTGGGGTACGTCGCCATCATCTCCTTCCGGACTCGCTCCAGCTTCTCCGAGTTCCGGCCATGCAACAGGACGTTGAACCCGCGATCCAGCAGCTCGTCCGCGAAGGCTCGCCCGATGCCATCATTGGCGCCCGTCACCAGGGCCCAGGAGCCGGTTTGCGAGTGGCAGTACCGCTGCAGAGTCGACGGGCGGACGTAGCCCCAGAGGAAGAGGGAGAAGCGGTAGGCCGTGAGTAGCAGGACCGCGGTGCCGAGGGCGGCGGTGACGATTTGTGCTACGTCGCTTCGCCAGAAGTGGTAGGCTTGCTGGGCGTAGTAGATGGGGATGCTGAGGAGGCTGTAGCGCTTGTACAGATCGGTCTTGTCCGCCATGGTCGCCGTCCTGAGGTCGATACTGGATGGAGCCTTGAGCTAGGATTTTTGGCGTCGGGTCAGTATGATGGACGAGAGTCGTTGCAATCGAGTCTGTGGAACGAGTTGTCGAGCGTACACTTGTATGCCGAGTGCTTGCTTATATGCCGAGCTGTAAAGGAAGCGATTCCTCCACCCCAATTTGTAATGGCTCCGAGGTGAGGTTGCATTCTCAGGCCGCCCAGGGTCAGCTTCGCTTCTTCGGCCCACTCCCGATTGATCATTGTGGGGTGGTGCGGGATGGATGTATAGAATGATGGATGGTAATGTCATTACCGTCATATTACGAAGAGACCATCATTTCATTTCCCTGGCGTTGGACAGTGGACTGAACATAAGGGTGGCGGGCGGCCATCGTATTGCCAGCTGCACACCCTCGTCAATTGCAGACCACTGCAATGAGGGATCACGATTGAGCAGATGCCTCTGCAGAGTTGCAAGCAGGCGGTCAACGTGTGTTGCTCAGCCGTACGCTGTAGCTCGCACCACCAAGTACGCTTCACTAGGCACCTTCCAATGCCACTGCCAGATCAATGGCGGAGGCCAAAGATCGAATCCACGTCTCAGTGCCGGCGGTCTCGACTGCGGTCTCTATGCTTCCCAAGCCTGTCGTCCCGCCGCTTGCCGCGCTCTCGATCCTGCTCGTCATCCTCGCGATCGCGTTCCCGTCGCCTGCGATCCTCCTCCTTGCGATGGTAGTACTCCTCGTCCTTCTCCCCATCCTGCCGTCTGTACTTCTCGCTCCTCCGCTCCTCGTCCTTCCGTCGATCGCGGGAATCATGGCCCTCATCGTCCCGCTTTCTCCGCCGATCGCCATCCCTCTCCCTCGACCGTGATCGCTCTCGCCTCCTCTCCTTCTTCTCCCGCTCCCTCTCCTTCGCCTCGAACTCCTCCTCGTACTGCCTCCTTTCATCCACCTCCTTCTTCCTCGCCAGCTCCTCCTCCGTGAACGTCTCCCCTGTCTGCTTATCCCGTAGCAAGACCGGGTTGTACACCTTCACCTCCCCGCCTCTCTTCGCCGCTTTGCCCCAGACCCCCATCTCCTGCGCCACAGCCGCCTCTTCCTTCGCCCCGATGCCCAACAATGCCGGCCGTCTTTCGGGGACCTTCACCTTCACAATCTTGACCCCCTTCTGGGATCCGATGCCCTGGCCCTCTTTCCAGCCCATGCCGCGGAGCAAGGCCGCGCCGAACTGCTCGACGGGAACGCGCGCGTAGTCGTCAAGGGTCGCCATGTCGGGCGCGGAGTGGTAGTCGCGCTCGAAGGCTTCTTCTTCCGTGACTGCGGGGAGCACGAGGTCGGATTTCTTGGTCTTGCCGAGGAGAGCATCCATTGCCGCCTCGTCGTCTGTTCGATGCTTCGCGGTCGCATCGCCATTAGGTGTAGATTGCACAGCTGCCTGCTCGTCCCCGCTCGGCGCATCGTGCCCGTCGACAGCCGCCTCTCCCTCCTCGCTCGCCTTCTGCGTGACGTTCAATCCGAAGCCTGGCTTCGCAGCCTCTAATCGCGCTTCCGCAGCAACCTGCGCGCTGAGATCCTGCCGGCCCTGCCCACCAGGTAGCGCCGTGCGCTGGCGTTTGCGCTTGCCTGCATCCTTCCAGTCGCGGTTCGCTTGCGGTGTGATGATCAACGGTCCCTCTTCATGCTCGCGGTTCCCCTCATCGATCGCACCGCCAGCTGCTTTGTCGAAGTGCGAGACCGTCTGCGCCCCTCCATCGTCGTGACCTTCGTCGTCCTCGTCGCGGAGAGAAGCGTGTGATCGCTTGACACCGTTGGTGGCGACCGGCTTGGAAGGCTTCCTCGCGCCGCCAAGGGCAAGCGAGATCTTCTCGGGCATTGTGATGCGAGAACACTTCGACAGGAAATGTCCGAGCATCGGCTCTTGATATGCCTTACTCGAAGATGCGAGTCAGTGCCAAGCCTGACATGAGTCGAGCAGCAGAAATTGGCATCTCGCTCTTTCCCTTCATGACGCGAAGATGCATGCAAGCACATGCACGCTAGAGTAGAGCTCCTCAGGTACCTGTAGAATCTCTGGTAGGTACACCTCTTCTGGTTAATCCCATCCTCGGTCAAGCGCTGCTTGAAGACAACATAGGAGTTTCAATTCGTCCCGAGTCTGCTCTCATCAAACACCGCTCGAGGACAACACAAGCCTTCAGACCACTCCGATGCTGCCATGGATCCGACCTACTTCACCTGCACCCTAGGCCAGGCGGCCGGACTTGGAATACAGCAACCCCACAAGACGATCAACGATCTTATCGATTCACTCGCCGCAGAGCACCCAGATCTTCCCGCTGTCGGCTTCCCACAACCCGGCGAAGGTGCGGACGACCCATGGACAGATGCCATCTTCACCTTCAAGGACATCAAGCTGTCCTCCGAGTTCGTAGCCTCCACCCTGCTCAATGACAGCCCTAGCGTCATCGCTCAGAGAACGACCGTGGGGCTGCTGTGTCCAAGCACGCCAGAGTTCCTCATCACATGGCTTGCGCTCATGCGACTCGGACATGCTGTGCTACTCATAGCGCCGCAGTGTCCAGCAGCGGCAGTCGCGAGCCTATGCAAGACCTGCCACGCCAGTATACTGTTCCATGACGACACGTACCGAGATCTGGCTCAGGACTCTCGCACCGCGTCTGGAGGCAAATTGACGATCACTGGCCTGCCGTTACCGGAGGGTTTCCCGATTGAGTCCCTGATGTCCGGTACTACCGTAGAGATGAAGCTCCCGAAGGTTGTGATCCAAGAGAACGACGTGGCCTACCTCCACCACACGTCCGGCACCTCCTCCGGCATGCCCAAGCCCATACCTCAAACTCACCGCGCAGGCGCTGGCGTCCTACCATCCTTCCCATCTGGCAAGGCGGCCGCGACTTTCACCACCACACCCCTCTATCACGGCGGGATAGCAGACCTCTTCCGCGCCTGGACAAGCCACGCCATGATCTGGCTCTTCCCTGGCAAGAGAGTACCCATTACAGCAACCAACATCGTCAAGTGCCTCGCCATTGCGCAGCAGAAGACCGTCGCACAGGATGACGTGGCCCCTGTGAGGTACTTCTCTTCCGTGCCCTACGTCTTGCAGATGATGGAAGCCGACCCTCGAGGCCTGCAGTACCTAAGAGAGATGGAAATCGTCGGCGTAGGCGGTGCCGCACTTCCCGCTGAGGTCGGCGACCGCCTCGTCTCCCACGGTGTGAACCTCATCTCCCGGTTTGGTAGTGCCGAGTGCGGCTTCTTGCTGTCCTCGCACCGCGACTACTTGATGGATAAGGAGTGGCAGTACCTCCGGGTGGCGTCTGGGGCGGAGGAGTACATCCGCTTCGAACCACAGCCAGATAGCGATGGCTTGGCAGAGCTCGTGGTGCTGAAGGGATGGCCGCACATGGCCAAGCGCAACCGCGAGGACGGCTCGTATGCTACTTCTGATCTATTTGCTGCGCATCCGAGTATACCGGGTGCGTGGCGGTACCACTCACGCGCGGACAGCCAATTGACGCTCATCACGGGGAAGAAGTTCGACCCTGCTCCAGTGGAAGCCTCGCTCGCTACCTCGGAGCTCCTAGATGATGTGCTGATCTTCGGGAACGGGCAGCCTTACCCCGGCGCGCTGCTGTTCAGTAGTGCATCTGCTGGCTCGTTGAAAGACGAGGATCTTCTGGAGCAGGTGTGGCCATCCGTGGAGAAGATGAACGCCGAGACCCAGGACCACGCAAGGCTGCCGCGGGCGATGCTCGTGCCCATGCCGGTGCTCGAGAAGCCATTGGAGAAGAGCAGCAAGGGCACCATCTTGCGTGCCGCGGCGGAGAAGCGATTCGCGTCTGAGATCGACCAGGCATATGCGAAAGAAGATGACAACGACGAAGCAGCCGATGTCTCGGACGAGCAGCTGCCCGAATTCATCAAGGAGGTGGTGTCGTCGGTGAAAAGCAAGTCCGCCAAATTGACAGAGACGACGGATCTCTTCTCGTATGGGGTGGACTCCATCGCCGGGATGCAGATACGCGGTAAGCTGCGCCGTCTGCTGCCGCCGGACTCCAAGCCTCTCCCGATCAATGTTGTCGAGGACTGCGGAACGGTCGAGCGGTTGGCGGAGTATGTGCGACGGCGGAGACGAGGAGAAGCGGACGTCGACGGGACCCCGGTGGACGACGGTCTAGAGTATATGCGGAGCTTGGTGGAGAAATATAGCAATTTTAGGGACGCCGAGGACGACGCCGAGCTCACCAATGGGCACTCATCTAAGGACAATACTGGGGACACCATCGTGCTTACTGGCGCCACTGGTGCACTGGGCGCTCACGTAATGGATCAGTACCGCCAGAAAGCAGGTGTGAAGAAGATCTACTGTCTGGTCCGCGGTGCCGACGCACACGCCGCGCACGAACGAGTCAACAAGGCGCTCACACAGCGCCGGCTGCAGCCCTTGGGCAGCCCAAGCGACGAAGATAAGGTCGTCGTGCTTCAAGCCGCCCTCGGCGAGGCACACCTGGGACTCTCCGACAAGACGTACGAGCGCCTAGCAACCGAAGCGACAGTCATCATGCACGTCGCCTGGTCCGTCAACTTCCGCATGAGGCTGCGCAGTTTCGTCAAGGACAACATCGCCGGCATCACGCACCTCATCAACCTCGCCCTGGCGTCCCCTCAATCGAGTCCGCCGCGATTCGCCTTCTGCTCCTCTGTCGCGAGCGCGATGGCATACAGCGGCAAAGGTCCGGTCCCGGAGCGCATCATCGACGACACCAGTGCGGCGACGGACCTGGGTTACTCGCAGAGTAAATGGGTCGCCGAGCAGATCTGCCATCGTGCGAGCGAGACGCCGCGTCTGAGGGGCAGGGTGTCGATCTTCCGCGTTGGGCAGCTGGCGGGTGATTCGGTGCACGGGTGCTGGAACACCAAGGAGGCGTGGCCGATGATGCTGAGCGCGGTCAAAGTCACCGGGGCGTTGCCGGCGCTCGAGGACGAGAGTCTGGATTGGCTGCCCGTCGATGTGGCTGCCACGGCCCTGATACAAGGTGCCGAGGCACCGGTGAGGGACGGGACGATAGCGGTCTATCACGTCCTGAACAACCACGATCGGCCTTCGTGGATGGAGATGCTGGACTGGTTCAAGAAGCGCGAGGCATTCGATGTCGTCGCTCCCGCGGAATGGGTCACGCGATTGGAAGCCGCGGTCAACGAGGGTTCCGATCACCCGGCGTCACAGCTGCTAGATCACTGGAAGCGGGCCTACGTCCACCAGGACGGGGAGAAGGCGCCGGCGGCCAAAGTCAGATTCGACATGGCACACACCACCGCGGCTCTGCCTGTGCTCCTGGACGTGCGGCCGGTGGACGAGGCGTACTTTGGCCGGCTCTGGGACTGGATCCGCGCCAGCATGTAGCAGTGTAGGCGCCTGTGCCACTGTCCAAGCCAAGCTATCGTCCAGACCCAAGCCACTCTCATCATCAAGTGCCCATCATCTTGCGTGAGAGCTTTGGGCACTCTCGTGTTCCGAGCCTCCTCTGTCGGAGTCTGGGAGGGTGGCTGCTCAGCAAGCTTCCAGGGACCATGGCAATCATCTCCCCCCAACGGCGACCACGCGACGCGTAGGCTCAGAGTTGCGAAGCAGTGACAATTACTTTTGCACGGGGCCAAACGCAAATTCCAACGTGTCCCTCGTCGTCGTCGATTGTGAGGGTGCTCTTCGATTCGTCGCCGACCGAGGCCCGTTGAGCCCGCCGATGATCTCGAGCGATGCTTCTCCAGCGGTTGGGTGGTTCGGGGAGGCGTGGGCGGGTACTACTGCCTGCCATTGACATTCCCACTGGCCGAGCAGCGCTGCCAACAAGGGTTGTGGGGACGGAGAGAGGGACTTCTTGCCACATTACCATACCCCCGGTGTGTACGCAGGCACACGTTTCAATCATCACAGCGCAGGCGAGGATCCTCGGCGGTGGGAGCCGATGGAAGGTCGACACACTGCCGATAGCTCTCGCCGCCACCGAGCCCGTCCCAGAAGAGTCCTTTCGAGAAGCACGTGAAAGAGCCGGGCGGCCAACGTCCTCATTTCCCCAAGCCGCGGGGCAGCGCCACCCCTGATAGCGAGAGGGCATCGACGATGGAGGATGATGAAGATAGATCTGCAGGGCCCGCGAGCCTTCTTCTGAATCATGTCCGGCCGGAGATCGTGCACAGATGGTG
>JAWDJV010000462.1:0-15727 GCA_033119285.1 Teratosphaeriaceae sp. CCFEE 6253
CGGACGTAGATCATGATACAAACATATGCTGGCGTCGTGTACTTGTGCGAAGAGATGGTATCGCTAATGACACCCATACAATTTGGGCTGTACTGGGAGAAGTAAGACAGTGGCGGGAGTGGGAGTCAGCGTCGAGCGGCTCTGCTATCTGCAACATGATAATTGCACCGGTCGCTCACGAATAGCTACTTGGATGCCTGCTTCGATTGAGCGCCCGGCGTCGGGCTGCAGCAGCCCTCTGCGACTCGAGTCTCCACGTCAATGCTCTGACTTCACGCCCAGGCCTGTCACCTCATTCCACGCCTCCTTCCATCCTTGCACACCCTTGCCTGCATCGCCGTAGCATTGCAGGACCAGCTCGTCATGGATCCGCCGCAGAGTCTCCACACGCTCCTTACTGGTCACACCAATGCTGAGCAAGCCTGAGAACATCAGCAGGTTCCCTTGGGACAGACACTAGCGCCTCACTACTCACCAACGACAGTGCTGATCTTTTTCGCAGCGTCCAGCACGCATTGATAGGCGCTGCCATCTCCCGCGACCTCCAAACGCTCCGGCCGGCGTGCCAGCGCCTCGACCGCGGCGTCTAGGTTCTTGCACTCGTCGACCATCATTGCCGTTTGCGCGACCATGAGGGGGTAGTGTGCCGTGGGGACGCTCAGGCTGATTGTAACGGTATCTCGATGCAGCGATTCGAGTGAGAGGAAGGCGCCGAGTTGCGAGATGAGCGTGTTGCACAGGTGGAGGATGTGCCAGAGGAGGCGAAGCGCTTCGGTGTTGGCGAGGGTCAGAGGTGTGTACGGCGGCGGCGGCGTGGGATCTGGTGACATTGTCTAGCTTATGCGGCCCTGAATTCAAGGACTCTGCTGCAGCAGTGTTGATTGAAGCAAGTGTCGCAAAAAGCTTCCACGGGTTATGACGGAGCACAAGTTACCTACCAGATGTATGTGAAGTGACAATGAAGGGGTGGCAAATCTGTGTCCACCTAGCTGCATATGACATTCACAAAACACCGACTGATGAAGGACACCCAGAGCAACGGAGCTGGCCCAAGCACAATTCGTGGCGCAGTGTATGTACAGAAACCTCCACGGAGAGATAGTGTGCAGCTGATGCTAGATTGCTCTTGTCCGAAACGCCGACGCTGAAACGCTGCAGAAGACTTGAATCCGAAAGTGATCGGTCGACTCGGATGAAGTTTGGCGAGACCATCACTGCTCAAGAGTCTTGCTATGACGAACAATCTCGGTGTCCTCAAGTGCGGCAAGCCACAAGCAGCGACTCAGGACCTCTGGATGAGGGTGGAATATGTACTTGGAGCTTGCCTCGATGAGCCGCAGTAAGCTCTTGACGATCGTCGCTGCAGTCTGGAACCGCTCGAAGTTGATCAATGGCTCATCGCTGGGTGAAGCGGGTGCTATGCGAGCAGGCTTCTGGGCATTGTACATCAGGTCGTGCGTGTACAGTCCGATGAAAGGTATGCACCCGATCTGACCGGTCGAGGTCTCCATTTCCGCGCGCAGGTTCTGGAAGTTGCGTAGCGGTTGACATAGCTTCTCCAGTCGCTCAAGCTTCTGCTTCTCCACTGGTGCAACGAGAGCCCAGGTCATGTGCAAGCGGGCGAGGTCCGCCGACAGCAGAGCCAGAGTGATCTGGTACATTGAAGCATAGTTGCGGCGTCGATGGCAATGTGTGGCAATGTGGATATATTTGGCGATGCAGCGGGCGCGTTCGCTCGGCGCGGCGGTCAGCACGATCTCCGACACGACCCACTTGACCACCAAGTTGAAGCGTGCGACCACAATGTCTATGCCCGTGATGAGATCTTTCTTGAGGTACTCCACCCAGTTGCGGACGTTGGGAGGACTTTGTTGCCAATTTAGGCCGATCAAGTCCTTCCAATCCACTTCGTCAAGCGCATCTTTCTCAATTATGGTAAGCTGTTCCGCAATCACCTCGCTTTCGAAAGCGAGCACGAATGGCAGATGTGTAGGTGGATGAGCACTTGGCGCCGTGCGGACTCTTCGGAGCTCTGATTGTAAAGGAAGCAGTGCCGGCTGCCCTTCATGTTGAACCATACGGTGTCGATCGGCATTTGGCGATAGTAGCTTCGGAGCGCTTTGGGCCTCCTTCAATCGATGCGCTGCATCGTCCTTAGTAACGGTCCGAAGAACAAGGACCTCGGGCGACTTGGGCGCTCCTGCGGTGGATGGTGGCGTGGGCGGAATCTTGAAGGGCAGTCGCAGGTCATCGTCATCGTCATCGATCGTGTCGTCGAAGAAGAAGCTGCGTACGCCTAGGCCTTCGTCGCCAGACTGATCCGCGATGTCTGTCGAGATGTCGCTCAGACTCTCGTTGTCGTCCAATAAGAACGAACCCTGCGCACCAGTACTATCAGACTTCGTGGGCTTATGAGCTTGCGTCGGCGACTGGACTCCTGGCTTCCCGGTCGCGAATTCCACCACCTTGGGTGAGGTGGGCGGAGACTGAAGCTGACGTATGGGATATCGGTCCTTCTTTCCGAAAGCTGGCAGCACTGGTGCTGTCGAACCTTGCGCTTCAGATGCTTCGTATGGCCCGCTCGAAACGACCGAGTGCAGTTTGTAGTCATACACAGCCTCGGAGCTCGAGAGATGGTAGATGCTAGCACCCTGCGTCTCCGTCATTGGACTTGCCAGAACAGGGAATTCAAGACCCTGCGGTTGATCGGCTGCAGCTTTCACCCCCGTGAGACGGAGAGCATCATCTGGAGGCTGCCGACTTGCTACTGGAGGCGCCGAGGGCTTGTCTGCACCTTTCCCGGCCGACGTGGCGGCTTCGCCTTCGAGCCTCCTCAGCGTGTCCTCGATCCCACCATCATGCGCTCGGTCGGGTATCTTCGCTAGCTTCGTGGCCTCGACAGCAAAGGAACCTTCGAGTTCTGGTTCCATCGACAAGAGGCTCACGGAGTCTTTCTTCTGAGCTATCATAGACTGCGTGGGCATGCGCCATGTAGCAAAGTCCTGGCCGGAGAAATGAGTTCCTGACAGTTGGTACGATTGCACGCCAGAGGGCGGACCAGACTGAGAAACAGTCGACAGAGACCCGTAGGTGTCTGGCCGTGGCATTGGCTGCAGCTCGTGCACGTGGTCTGCAGCCTTCAGGTCCCCACCTGGACGTCGCCGCAACTGATGCTGCGTCTGTGGCATATCGAGACCTGGGGAATGGACGCCCGAAGACTTCCGTGCTTGCGAGCTGGCAGATGCTATGCCACTCCCGTCTTCCAAGTCTGCCCTCGCCAGGTACCAGCTGTCGGGCACTACAAGCGTGTCGTGCATGTGCCTGTCTGGCGACGTTTTGTCAAGCTCAGTCTGATGGTTGGGTGACGCTCCAACATGGGTCGACTCGACAGCTCCAGCATCGTACGGGTGCTTTGAGATGTCTTGGAAGACCTCTTCGGGATTGCGGAACAGGGGCTGCGGCGTCATGTCCTGAGACCAGGAGCTCACAGAGGGCAAAGCGCCCAGCACACCCGGACTCTTCGGAGAACCAGTGTCGTCCATGATGAGAATAGAACGACTGCCGGTCGTCAGGTGGCTGTTCAAGCGTTCGAAGTCCGGTCGCGGCAAGGACAGTGCGCGGTCATCCTCATCTGGAGCCACACTATACTCACGCTCATGCTGCGTGGAGATCTCTGGGCGAATTTGCTCGCCTGCCGGATTTGGAAGGTTTACCTCGAAAAAAGCCTCGTCGTACGAGCGTCCGACCTTCTCGCCCAGGGCATCAATCCTCGGCGGCCCACGTAGTTGTTGCCATGCCGACTGCTGACTGGTCGCCTCCGTATTAGCATCGCGAGCCGAGGTACGTGAGCTCGACGAGTTCGTCGAGCGATGGCTACCATGGCTTCGAGGTGGCGAATCTTGCCGGCGGTGGCGGCTGCTCAAAGCCCTCCGCACATCTCCGACGATCCTCTTCACGCCGAGACTTTGTTGACCAGCGCGATCTGGGAAGTAGTTCGTATCCATTCCACCGAAGTGCACGGCTCGCGGATCTACCCCAGGACTGATCGGGATCATGAGATCCACTTTTGCAGGAGACGGTTGTAAGAGTAGTCCTCGCACCAGGCCGCCGGTGAATGTCGTGGCGTTCAGCGTTTGGACGTCGACGCTGTCGACTTTAGCTGAAGGTAAGGGCGTCCGGCCATCCCGCAGAGCATCAGTGAAGCTGCCGCTGCGCTTGTGCTGCTGGCGGGCGTTGTGCGCTGCGTCTGGTAGCGGCGGTCGTCGCTGTGGGTCAACCGGTCGCGCGTTGCGCAACTTACCTTCAGCATCCATCATCGGCTTGATGTGGCGCAAGAAAGGTACCGAGCATGACAATACCTGCAAACTTTGCTCGCTCATCGGTGATGCGGGGATGCTTGCAGTGCGGATGGTAGAGCGGCGTGCTGGACCAAACGCCTGCATGGTACTCTCTTGACCCCAGCTCAACACTGTATCGCGATCCGCGGGTATCTGTAGCGGTGCCGAAAGACGCCTGAAGTCACCCCTCGAAGGCTGTGTAGGGAGTGGCAAGCTGTTGGTCGAAGTACCAGACACCGAGCTGCCCAGTCCCCCGCCAGGGAAGATGTCTGCGTCCGGACCGGGGCCAGTAGTGTCCCTGGCGGGCCAATATGTGGCGCAAGTCCTACTCCAGCACTTCTTCAGCTCGCCCAGGATGTTCAGATCACTCCCACCCCGATCTTCTCGCTGGCGTAGAGTCCGTGCCAAGTCGTTCACCAGCGCACAGAAACGTTGCCGGAAGTCTGTGTCCAGCACAAAATCGTCGGGGAAGTAGTTCAGTATCCAATGCCGCAAGGCCACGAATGTGCGAACCCGAACAATGCGGCCTGCATCTGTTGGTGTACCGAACGCCCATCTCATGCGAGCTAGCAAATATTCGAGGAGCTCACGGCTTGGTAGGAAACTCCGATAGGTAAGGAAGAAGTCGGAGAGAAGTTCGTAGTCTAGGAAGACCGGCGAGGTGATCTGCGCGACGAGCCTGGCCGGAGTGGCTGCCGATATACGACCATGCGCGTTGTAACGCACGATCGAGGCATCGTTTGGGCTCGACTCCACTTTGTCGAAGACCGTCGAAGAGATTGTGTCCGTTGGAGATCGCGAGAGCGTTGGTGGAGTCGGTGGCAACAGCATTGGCGGCGGAGTCCTCGTCGGCGTCATAGAGCGAGCCGCGGAAGGGTGCAGGTAAGCTAAAGATGGGTTGCGACTCGCGGAGGGCGTAATGTGCGCCATTCCTGGCGGTGCGGGGAATAGCTTATCGTACTCAGCCTGCGTCATTACAGAGGAGCGCATGTCGTCGGTTGTGGTCGAAGTATACATAGAACTGTGCAGATACGCGGTGCCTCCGAGCTCGCTGAAGCGTGGTGTACCAAGCCTGTAATGCGGTATATGCAGGTCCAAGAGACCTCCGGACAGATCTACAGAGCTCTTAGGCCGACTCGCTGAATCCTTGCCATTCACCAGTAGCTGGAAGTCATTCGAATCGACCGTGACTCTCTCGCGCTCGCGTTCGCGCTCACTGGCGGTCGAGAAGGAATGTGATCGCGGCCGCCGCTTCTGGGAGATGTTCGCGAGGCTGAGAGGCGGGACAGGTATTGCATGATCGTAAGTCCCGATCCTGGCAGCCCTGAGCTGCGGAGTCCAGCTGCCAGACGCATTGCTCTGCCGTTCTCCCGCCCAATCGTTCCTCGCATGCTCGCCATCCGAAGTGCCCGGCGGAGTTGTGGGCGCCCGATTGAAGCTCGACAGCGGCAGCCGACTGGGCTTCAGGTACAGCTGCCCTCCAGGACCAACGTTGGCGACCGTGAAGTGTCGCGTGTTGGGATCTTCCGTCTGCCGCCGCTCCAAAGGCACAGTCCTCCTCGGCACGCGTGTAATCTCGTTGCTGTCCTTTGCGGTTTTGATCTTGCCTGACGTAGAGCCACGCCCGTGTGTCCGCTTATCGCGAGGCGTGTGCATGGGCGGATTCGCTTGCGACGGCGCACCGAGTCGCGTCTTGCGTGACAGAGCGCTGCGGTCCATTGTTGCAGGCCATGCGGTGGTCAGAGCGAGTCTATTCGGTGCGTCCGGCTGGCGGTGGTTGATTGGGGAGGAGGGGGGAGGAGTGCCATTGTTTCGGTGGGAAGGATATCGGGAGAGTCGCGTGGTAGGGACTGTCAGGTCCACGTCGATGCACGTTCAGCGGGGTGAAGTGCGGTGCACGTGACTTCGCTGTGCTCACGTGCGGGAGCGAAGGTAAGGTACATGCATTACACTGGACAGTAGGAAGGTGCGAGCGGAACGAGCGCTGATTCACGTACTACACTTCACGCGTGGCCACGTAAGTGATATGACTGGACTGACACATGATGCGGCGCCCAATACGACGCATACTTGCTGCAGTGAATGAGTGTGTCATGAAAGTGTCGGGGCTGATGTATGCGCTCAAACAACGAACGGACAAGGACGATGCTGTGTGGGAAACTATGTGTGAGGTTACGACACAGTACAGTTCTCTATGATGCGGCGTTGTATACAGCGCATGGTCAGCCGTCGGGATAGCCACAATGTAAAGATGGTAGGGATAGAGTATGCGGCTGATCGGCTAGCAACCAGCATGAGGTTGAGACTGGTATCGTGAAGCCAGAGAGCATCACGTGCCCATCAAGGCGAGGCGTCGGATCCACCGCATACTCGGGATTATGGATGAGGATGTCGGGTAGGCAGAGGAACCGAAGTATGCGGCCAGTCGGCGGGTGTACGCTGTGCCGCCAGAGACCAGCGTCATAGTAGGCAAGGCGGGATATATTCAGTCGACATGAAGAGGCAACGGATTCACCGCATAAGCGGAAATATGAATGTGAACGTCGGGTAGATGCAGGGGCCGAAGTATGCGGTCGATTTGTTGATGAGGAATTGCGGACTTGGCCTAGGGTCGCTGAAGACAAAGCACCGTACACTGCTTGCAAAGCGCTGTCACTCAACGCATCTTCTGCCCCAAGCAAGCCAGCGTATGGCACAATCACTTGGCCGAGTACGCGCTCTGTACATGCACAGACGGCTATGATGCGCTGCGGTCAACGCCGCATGTACTACTCGTCGCCTCTTCCTTCTCTTCGATTCTCTTTAGCTCAAATCGGCGACCCGTCGATCCAGATTGCCGTAAGTCTGTTGCCGAAGTATGCAGTGTCTCGTTCGCAGGATTGAAGTTTTGTGTAGTCGGGGGTGGCAAGGAGACCGTTCCGTAGCAGGTGGGAGCGACCACCGCTTTCCGGGGATTGGCATTGCTGTTCAATGTGAGTATCCGATGTGAATCTTTGGTTGATTGGACAGACGTATGCCAACGTGCACTGTATGTGTCTATGTACACATGCATAACAATGAACGAGGATCGTCGTCGGTTGCGGAGCGGGCAAGCGGGTTCACCCGCGGCTGTACCCGCGTGTGGTGTTCGACTTCACGCCGAAATCCAAGTGAGCCCAGCTCCCCTTCGCATCAACGAGCGAGCATGCAAAATGTCGCAACCTCGACCATACCGAGACGCGTTGATGAACGACCAAGGCGCATCCCGACTTCCAAAAGCGGGTGAGCCGAACGAGGACCTCTACTGTATCACCTGTACGCAGGTCGGGCACGAGCACAACGAGTGTGAGGCTAAGTGCATACATTGCGCTCAGTCACATCCTCGTCTTCAATGCCCAACTGCACTTGCCGCGTACCCTCTTCCTGACCTACGGGCCCAGGAGAAGCAAGTACTGCGCCGGGTGCAGGGACGGCGGGAAAAGGTCCAGAACTTGGCCAGCAGTCTCGAGCAGCAACAAATGCTACTCCAGAACACGGCAAGCCTGGCAGATGCTGGTCAGCTGCACCCACCGCGGCCTGCACCTCAGGACAGCTCGTCAGAGACGGCGCACGCGTCATCTCCGGCAGGTCGTGAGGAGGCCGACGGCGACCCTTCTGTGCCAAAAGCGCACAGCCACGCTCTCGCCCTTTTGGGCGTGACGGAATATGCGCAGGCTGGTATAGTCGGATGGGACGGCTTCAACAAGACCCAGAGGCAGAGGTGCAAGCAGAAGATGTCCTCGCAGGCGAAGGGAGTGTTGGCGTGGGGCGCCGATGATACTCTGAGGCTAGCGCTTCAGGGTCTCGGTCGGTGGCCTCCGCCAGACTACAACCCAGACCAGGGCAAGCAGCTGGCCGATGCTGAAATGCATGATGAGCCCAACTCGGTCCAGGAAACTGGGCCGGCGTCGAGTTCAACCGTGCAGGTCGGCGAGTCTTTGAGCTCGGAGGTTGACGGCGATGGAGACTTGATCTCCGCTGACCAGCCGATGGATGAAGATCCTTCTGTAGGCGCGGAGTAAGCTCGTTCGCTGCGATACTTCAGGAAAGAAAAAAAAAACCCCTTTTCATCGACTCTGTGCTTTGCTCGCGGTCGGAGAAGAGCAAGCTGCACGGCCATGGGCTAGGTCTAATACGTCTGTTGAAAGCCACCGGAGGAGTTGCCGCCGAGGATCTTCTCACCGGCGCGATTTTGTGTAGGCAAGGTGGCGTTTTGACTCACGCGAGTAGCCGCTCTTCAAGCCGCCCTCGGGCTCGCATCGGTCGCCACCGCTAGCCGTCGCCCACCGCCGCTCGCTCACCGCCCGCCCGCCGCTTGCCGCCTACTCGGACTCAAGCTCGCGTCTCGCTACCGCGGCTCGAGCTCGTCACTGACCATTCAACCGCTGCCCACTACCCACTGGGACCCGGGCTCGCAGCTTACTACCCGTTCGGGCTCATTAACCCGTCGCTTACTCGCCGCTTCGCCTACCGCTTCCGTCGCTCGCGCACCCGGACTATCACGTCACATATTGCCGGCTAGACGCTCGGGCTTATAAACGTCCGCGGAGGTCATAGCAATGCATTCTATTCACGGTATGCTAGCAAGATTGTAGGGCAGACTAAGCTAGCCTGTCGATCGTTTCCATAGGCAGGCCGGCGCTGTAGCTTATGCGAGCGGGCATTCATCTTCTTCAAGCCGCTTCCGACACGTTAATTCTATCATCCTCCAAGTGCACGATTGCTAAGTAGGGATGTTACAACATGTTCCGGAGAAGGACAAAGAGCCGCCAGCGCTACGTCTGCAACTCTATGCATGAGCAGACTCACGTAGCCGATCGGTGTGAGCCCGGTGTAAGCTCGATCAGTGTAGCTCTGCATCCAGGGCCGGCGAGCGGGCGGGATGGATGCCGAGCGTCGCGGACTATGAGCAATTGGCGAGCAGCGATTAATGAGCGGCGGGCGACGGCGGGCACGCGATCTGGAGCGGCGAGCGGTGAGTGGCAGCGGCGGGTGGGCGGACGGTAGGCGGCAAGCGACGGACGGTGGCGGGTGGTGAGCGGCGGCAAGCGGGCGGTGGCGGGCTGCGAGCGCTTCCCGGTTCTCGACGAGGTCAGTGCCGAGACTGTGCCAGACAGCGGTCGAGGAACCCGTGATGTTGACGAGAGTCTGCAACCCATCATCTTAGCCCTTCTCCGCCCACGGCCGAGTGGCTCCTGGACGATGAAAGGTTTTGATGCACACGGCTCGTGAGGCGTGTGCACCTTATCCTTTAGCTGCCTGCCGGCGCGAGGTGATCATGCAAGAAGCTCCCGCTGTAAGCGGAGGAGCTCCGACTGCAGTGCCACCTTGCGCCGGACGGCGAGCACTTGCTTCTGCAGCATGTCGCGCTTGATGTCGACGATGCTCTTTTCGAGCTTCGCCTTCCTGTCAAGCGCTGCTGCTATCCGGGCGATCTCCAAATCGACATTCTGCCTCATCGGCGTGTCGTTGAGAGTCTCGACCTGCCACTCTCCCCAATCAGCCCCTGTCCACTTATCGTTCGAGGCCACTGACAACCCTGCCTGCACCCCGTTGAACCCACGCCCCGTGGCGACGTAGGATTGTCCGAGGATGGAGAACAGGATCTCTCCGAAGCGAGCGTGAGCGAAGCGGCAACACAGATAGATGACCCCGCCACGCATGCGATAGCGATCATTCAGCGCAACGTCGCACACGCAGATCGCCTCGATGAGGTTCATCAGCTTGTTCGACGAATGGTGCTTCAGATGCTGATCGTCAAGGCGGCGAATGCCATTGTCCGTGTAGCCTACGTCGCGAAGCATGAACGGGAGCACGTCCTCGTCTGCCAAGTCTTCAATCTCTCGCTCAAGGTTCTGCACGAAAGTGTCCAAAGAGCGGCGAGTGGTCTTCGTGAGGTACCTCCGGGCGCCTCCACGGACTTCGGCCTTCTCGGCAGGAGTCAAGTCGCCCTTCACCTGGTCGATCAGAAGTGCCTTGTCTGTGTCGGCGCCGGTCGGTGACTCAGATGCATACTGTTTTGCGATTCGGATCAGCCGGCGTATGCTGCTGACATTCAGCGAGCATCCATCGTCGTCCGTGAGCTCAAGCAGATAGATGCAAGGCCTGTTGACGGACAGCTTGCGGTTCTTAGCGAGCCGGGCGCGCAAGTCCGGGTCGACACGCTTTCGGCGAGTCACCCCGGCTCCCATGATGCCACGCAGTAATGCAGGCTCAAGTGCGGCGAGGATCTCACTACATTCCATGCGGAAGGCTTCGAAACTGCAGCCGACCAGGGCAGAGTGACCCTGTGCTTCCCGGAAGGCTTTCGGAATCATTGCCCAGTGTCCAAGTTCATAGAGCCGCCAGTACGGATTCCGAGCAGCAACGTCGAGCGCATCAAGATCCTCCGTAGAGTGATCCTGTACGTCTCCGTCACTGTCGGACGCCGCCTCGCCAGTCTCGAGAAAGCGGGTGAGCAGTGGCCCGTCTTCCACGTCAGCTGCAGGTATCCACTGATCCGGATGTTTCGCTCCTCCGGTCGACCTCCAACGGACCTCATACTGGAGCTCCCCACCTTCCTCGCGTGAACCGAGAATGGCGGTGATCTCCCAGTCCTGGGCAGTCGACGCCTGGGAGGCAGGCTGCGACGATGCGGCATCGGGCTGACTGCTGTTGGTCTCCACACAGGCCCTGCAGTAGTATGTCTCGTCTTTGGGGAAGTTCTCTTCTCCAAGACAAGATGCATGGTACTTGCGAGGAGCCTTATGTGTTCGACCTGGACATATCAGGACCTCGCTGTCGGTGACTTCGCCGGGCTCGCAGTCGCATGAGAACTTGCCAGAGATCGACCGTGGTGAGCTCTGACGCGTTCTCAGCGGAGGCGGCTCCGGGGAGCTTGACATGGCAGGCTGCTTCTGTGCTTTCCTGTGTCGTGGGGGTGAGTCTTCGGAGATTCCAGAGTCAGACATGCTGTCTTTGGTTCTGCGAAGCGTGCTCAAAGATGCTGGAACGCGAAGCAGAAAATGCCGACCTGGAACGGCTGCCGAATAGTGGGGCGGTCGCATGCTAGCGTCACCCATATCCAACCCAGTTTCGCGCGAGCACGAACTTGAACCTTCACCAGACACGAACAGACATGTAAGACGTGGTGCATCCCACGACGTCGCATTGCTGACAGCACCCAGCACCATGAGCTGTAAGAGATCTCACGACGACTCTGATCGCGGGCAAGGCCCAGCGAAGAGATATGGGCATGGTACGCTGAACGCTCCGGCTTTGACCTCATCTCTGACACACCCAGACTCCACGGAGTTCGGCCCCTTGCTGCGAAGTCACCATGTGGCGATCCGATCCGCGTTGGCGCGCCAAAGGGTGGCCACTGCCGGCATCAACGCAGCTACGGCGCGTCTGGTGCAGGCTGGCTGGACTCTGGCGCAGAATGAGGTGCAGCTAGCCTCAGTTGGAGCAGGCAATGCTGCCCCAAAGCCAACGACAGACGGAGCCCGTCGTATCCTGAATCCCGTTGCTCCATCTGCGGCCAGAAAGGCGACAGGTGGTGGTGATGTAGATCAGGTGGCGAAGTCTGCAGCCGAGAAGACCGCAAAGGCCGCGGCTCAAGCCATGGGCAAGGTAGACCTGCTCCAGCCATCGAAGATACAATGGGCTGAGCTGATGGAACAGGTCCCTGGAGAAGTGCCGACGCCAGCCGCAGGCCCCTCGACCAGACCAAAGAGCAGCTTTGGCTGCCTTGCGTTCTGGGTGGGTGGCAAGTGTGCCGACGGCAGCTCGTGCAGTTTCTCGCACGAGTGGATTCCCGGCATCCGCAAGGCCGTTGCTTTTACGAAGGCGATGTCCGACGGAAAGCTGCCGGCCCACACGCTCGCGAAGCTGGACGAGTTCGAGGCGAAAGAGAAGCTCCGGGAAGATCGGTCTGCAGCTCCAAAGCAGCAGACCGTTCTGACTTCGAGGCCTAAGTCGACGGAGGGCGACGACGTTGGGGAGGCGCAAGCCTAACCAACAGCGAAGCTTTCCCGACGCTGGGGGGGTAAGCGGCGGGAGCAAACCCGTGGCGCCCTCATCCGGTCTTGCGCTCGTCGGCGTGGGTCGGGAGAGGGTGAGTACTTCGAAATATCCGCCGATTGTATCTGTACCTGGTACTTCTCACCCATCATCGCCAAGTATATGCCCGGCTGCTCTTCTGGTTCGCTGGTCTGGAGCTTTCGTCGTCATGCCTTTACCGTGCCATGACGGCGTGCATCCCAGTCTGCCATGAGCTGCAGATCACCTGCCCAAGGTCTGGTGTGAAGAATCGTCCAGCTGTTGAAGGGCTGGCGCTGACGGAGAGGATTTCCTGGTTCAATGATGCCTCCCGGCCTGTTACGCTGATGTATAATGAGAGCGTATGGCATGCATACGATTCACCTACGTTGAAATAAAGCAGACGGCACGGACTTGGACGGTACCGGTTTTGAGTTAGCTCGGAAGGCGGGGAATGTCGCCATAAATACTGTACATGCGCCCGGACGACAACATTGTTACTGGCTCCTTGTTGATGAGTCCCTACGGTAGCGTGTTCTGTTATGCTGAGGTGAAGGCCGAAGCAGTCTCCGCGGATGCGCTCGCAACACAGCCAAACAACCAAACGCTCCCGGCACACCGCGACCGATGACACGAGTATCGTATACAGCCTGCAAGAAGGTCCGCAGGCCGCGCGAACTCCACATTCGCATGCGAGGGGATTGAGCAGGCAGGAAATGACCATGTCGAAAGGTGCAGACGTACCGAGAAGGTCCAGAGAAACGATGCGCCCAACGACCTCGAGCGGATGGCATGGCGGAGAGAAGGTGACAACGGCTGCACGCCGGTAAATGGCACGGCCACGGAGCCATCCCAACATCTTCTCCAAGGCCAAGCCGGAGCTGGACTCTGATGAAAAATTGGAGCTCTTCAACGCACGTGTGCGTTGAAGGGTGCTCGAGCGTCAGCCGCTATAATCCCCATGACACCTTGCTCGAGCCTCTCTGGCTGGATGCAAGGCTCCATCAGGTCTTGGGCAAGATGTAATCGAAAGCGCTCTTCAGCTCCTTTCCGGTCTCTGCCAGCACCTCAACGACCCGGCTTTCGCCAGTATCATTAAGGCGAAGACAGGGACGGCGAAGCTTCACGCAATGCTTGCAAGCAAAGTATGACCCGTTCGGGCCCATGGGCCAGTCCGAGTCAGCCTTTGTAATGACTTTGTTGGCGCAACACTTGGTCCGCCATTGGTGTCCTTCGGCCCACCGCCTGAAATCGCCAGGCTTCGACGCGTACATGTCCCACCAGCCTTTGAGGCTAGCGGAAAGCGACTCGTCGAAGTGGTCGATCTCAAGCTGCGACCCATCAGCAGTCCTCAACCTGAGCATGCTGAGCTCGACCTCATCCGTCGAGCTCACAGGATCATAGCGTGGAGGTGCTGCGGGAGCCGGCTGATCATCGACCTTCTCGGGAGAGTGTCGCTTGCTCAAGCGGCTTGGCTTGGTCGGGCTTGGTGTGCGCTTCTGTGGGCTCACTGTGCCTGGCATCCTCCTGATCACAGGGCTGGCGTCGAGCATCGCCGTGTCTTCTTCTGCCGAAGAGGGCAGCAGCTGTGGCGCCGGGAACACACCGCCCAGGCTCTGATCTCTCCGTAGCGATGTACTGGGCAGACCGTACCTGGGCGAGCCGAAGCGGCGTGAAGGATCCGCTGTGAGCGTGAAACCTCCTCGCCAGTCCGGCGGTCCCCACCGCGAAGTGTTGGATAGATCTTGTCCGTGCGAGATGTCGCTGCGTGGAGTGAATGTGGCATCTGGGAGGCGGTCACGGCGCGTACGCTCGCTATCGCCCTCCGTCTGCTGCAAACGCTCCACGTAATCGGACGAGGTCGCAAGGGCATTGATCAGTGTTTGGTCGGGGTCGCTGTCCATTGTGGCGTGCTCGACAATGAGAGTGCTGAGCACGCGTATCAAGTGGAAGAGCATGAGGTGGATCAGCCTCTTCCGCTAGGCCTGAAGTGGAATGACCCCATGGCTCAGCACGCGACGACAACCACGCCTCCACTGCAGGCCTTCTCACCAGCAAACGACGCGAACATGTCGACTTTCTTCATCCGAGACTCGCAAGAGACAGAAGGTGCAGATAACGACTTGGCGGATGCTCAAATGACGGTGCCGGACAGCCAGGAAGTGCAGCCTCGCTCTCCAGCAGGCTCAAACCCGTTCACCTCACCTGCGCCGAAGCTCAAGCCCCGCGACGCGCCGGAGCCTGATGAAGACAGTGGCGACGATACGTTGTCTGCCATCCCACCGCTCCAGGCTCTCGCAAAGCAAGGCTACGGGATCTTCCTTGCCGATGTCGACATACGCAACCTCGTCGCACAAGCCTACCCGCCGGACCTTGGTCTCTCCATCGACCTCGAAGAGCTGGAGCAGGAGCTTGCGCGAGGCCAGGATGCAGCAGACGAGCGGGAACAGTCCCTCACCGAAGTCGCAGAAGAAGAAGCGTTGGCCAGAGAAGTTGCTCGGTTCACGAGCCTCGTGGGGGTGAAGAACGACGAAGCTGAAAAAGCGGCGCTGTCCTCCGCCCTACGCGAGGCTGAAGAAGAGCTGAAGCGGCAAGCGCAGCAGGCGGAGCAGAACGAACTCTTACTGTCCACCGAGCTGAGCAACGTTCGAGCAGAATTGAACAGCCGAGTGGAGCAGGCGGAGAAGGACCAAGCCAAAAAGGAGAGGTTCTACAGCGCTGCTACCGCTACCGTTGCCGAGCGAGATGCGCTTCGCGTCATGCTCGACAAATACATCGACGAATGGAAGCAGGTCGTGAAGGTGGCAAGGGACAATGGCATAGAGCCGTATCCCCTCCCGCCGCGATAAAAATCTCGATTCGAGTTGAGGTCCGTCGTATACGTCACGATGTATGCGACGCGGCTTTCATCGTGGCCAAGGCTGAGATCTTGGGCGCGGAGAAGGTCAGGAGTATGCAGGTGATGTTCATAACGTGTGGCAATCAGCCGGCCCTCCAAGACTTTGACAACGCTGCCACGAGCGGGCGCTCTTCTTGCTCACTTTGCCCTCCGGCTCGCTCGTCCTCACCGCCCGCCTACTTGCCGCACCAGCTCGCCGCCCAACGCCGCCCGCCGCCCGTCCCCATCGCACGACGCCCGTCGCCATCGCACGCCGCTCGTCACCACCGCACGCCGCTCGTCACTCACCGCCCGCCGCCCGCTCGCCGCTGGCTACTCACCACTCATCGCTCCCCGCCCGCTCGCCGCTCGTTACTTATCGCCCGCCGCTCGCTGCCCGCCGCTCGCTGCCCGCCGCTCGCTGCCCGCTGCCCGCCGCTCGCTGCCCGCCGCTCGCCGCCCGCCGCTCGCCGCC
>JAWDJV010000463.1:0-10562 GCA_033119285.1 Teratosphaeriaceae sp. CCFEE 6253
GTCGGGTATGCTGTCGCAGTCCTCGCCGCTCTCAATACTGCGCTTTGCGATGTTCTTTATCTTGGCGCGCCTGCACGATGTCAGCATATATACCACCGCAGCCATTCGATCGTGCCGCCTTACCTGTTCTGGAACCAGATCTGGACAGACCTTTCGGTCATGTCGATGTCGGAAGCTATCCGTTCCCGGATCAGCGCCGTAGGTGTAGGGTTCTTATTGAACTCGACCTCGAGGGTCATGAGCTGATCCTGAGTTGCTCTTTGACGCTTGGCGTTCTTCTGCTGTTGTGTGAGCGTACTCTTCCGCGGCGGACGGCGAGGGTTGTTCGCGTTCGTCGGCGTCGAAGCGCCGCTGGAGGGTGGCGGGGGCACCCTCATCTTTGCATCCTCCGCACTGAGCTCCGGCGACGGGTGCTCAGGCTCGGAGAAGTGCGGCGCGGATAAGACGTCCGCCATGCTGGCTTCGCCCTGGCAACCGCTTCCTGCTGCACTGTGACAAGTGGAAAGTCGTTCACGTCGTATTGCTGCTGTATGTATGCAATAGTAATGGTCGTAGTCGTAGACTTGGGCGTGATCGAGCACCAGGCGATATGGCGCTAACGGAAAGGGATGATCTCAGCTGCGAATGCACGGAGATCTCCAGCGACCAGGCAGGGTCCCGCGGTGAATATGACCCAATGCGGTCACCCGGTGTAGATATCGGTCGGGCGGTATGCCCGGTCGTATCGCAAGGCCCGGGTCGTCAAGAGGCCAAGATGGGACAAAGAAAGCAAGAGGCTGCCCAAGGAAGGACTCGGTGCCGGAAAGAGTGACGGCGGGCCGGAGAGGCGAACAATGGAAGGGAATCAGCAGCACAGCACCAAAAGGAGTGATGGTGCTATGCTCCGAGGGGCAGCGACGGCGACGAGGTGGTGTGGGAGGTGGTAGAGGTGGACGACGAGGGCAATCAGGAATGACAGCCGATCACCTCTAGGGAGTCTGCGGTGGGACGGCCGACGACGCGCTAGCGAGAGCTTCAGGGGTCACGAGCGCGCACGTGCCACGGACTGTATCGAAAAGCAGGACGGGAACCTCCGTAACCCGGTCAGGCTGTTGGTAGCCGCCGCAGCCTATTCTCCTATTTGCTGCGCGCGGCCGTGCGGTCTGTGTCGACGGGCAGGCCAGGCAGGCAGGGTTCGCTTGCATGCGCAAGTCGTCGTAGTCATCATCATCGCGGCTGCCGAAAGCGATCGCCTCGACGTCGTCCACCCCCTGCGACCGGCATAGATAACGAGACGCATGCCTACTGCATGCGTGTACACACACACCAGTCTCCAGCATCTCAACCGTGGCCAGATGGTGATGCGGCCCGACACCGCCGCGCGAGCGACACGACGACATCCAGGAACAGCCCTACCGTTGCACCCTCCAACGGCGACGCGCCACAAGCCTCGACTCGCGCGACTTTAACTTTGGCAACCGCCCGACACTGACCACCTCCATCGGCGGCCAATCTCCATCGCCATGCCCACGTCAGAAGACCCGCACGCCCCCGCTGGAGTCGCCGGCAAGCTTCCACAGCTCTCCCCTTCGAGCGCGGCGGAACGGTGCGACGATGCAGGTCCAGCAACGTGTGCGAGGCGACACGCGCTGTCTCGGAAGCTCATTCGACGCGCCGGCAGTCGGCGGGATCGGCGGGACACGCGAGGGTGGGCCTAGCGTCAGGTACAGCCGCCATTGCCTGTGCGCCCGCGCGATGATCCTGGACATCTCGCTCGTTCCGTGACGATCGCACCATCGACCAACGTGGCCGAGGATGGCGTGGGCAAGCACCACGTGAGGCCGACCGTAATTCGTACGCAACGGTCTATGACTCGGCGCGGCTCCTGTCGAGGCTTTCGAGATTGAGTTGGCATCATCGTCACGGCACCAGTGTCCCAAGAAAGCTGGCACGCTGCCGTGGCAGCGGGCTTGTCGACCATGGGCAGCGCTGGTCGCCCGCGGGCCATGGGCGAACGCGTAGACTCCGGTAATTCCAGGATCATCACAACGACAAGGTCGAATTTCAACGTCATCGTCCACATGATGGACGCATGAGTCGTCAAGGCAGGCGGTGTAGCGTGCTGAAACAGTGTTATCTTGCTAAGCCCCGACGCAATGCCTGCTGCCCAACAACGACCCGTTCTGCAACGCCGCAGCTTCACTCCTGAAGCATGGCAAGGCTAGGTATGCAGTCGGCAATTTGATCACTGTACCAGCTGGCAGTTGGAACTACCAGTCGTCGCCAGCAAAGCGCCCACCCAGATCGAGCAGATCGCCACCCGCCATCAAGTCCTCCCAGCACAACGCATCCCCCTCACCAAAGTGTGGCATCCCGATCGAACCGCACCATCTCCTTCCCCGCATCCTCCACGTCCTTCTTCGCCTTCATCCGCATGTAAAAGATCGGACAATCCCTCGACGAGCAAATCACCTCGTTGTGCATGCTCCCCTGACAACGCTGACACTGCGTCCACAGCCGCGCGAACCGGACCTCCAGCTCGCTGACCTTGCCCAGACTCTTCTGGTACAGCTCGCCGAACCGGGGGCGGCACTCCTCCCCCACCGCGCCGCCCCGCTCCTCCGCCGACGTGAGCGGCTTCTTGCACCCCATGCACGTCTCGGTCTTCTTCGCGAACTTCATCAGCCCGCCCATCGTCGGCGCCGCGACAGCAATACTCCGCGTGTGGTCCCCAGCCAGCAGACTCGCGGCCTTCTTCTCCCCCAGGATGGGCTCGAAGATGCGCTCCAGCGGCTTGCTGAGCTGGTTGTCGAGGTAGTACTTCGTGTCGATCGGCAGGTTGTTCTCCAGCACGAAGATGGGGTCCTCGCTGTTCTCGTACCCGCGCGAGCCCGAGGAGCCCTTGACCATGACGTACGCGACGCGGTCGCCCAGCGCGGGCGCGGAGCCAGCGTCGCGCTTGCGCATGCGCTCCGCCAGCTCGGTGTGCGCTTGCTTGTTGGCGTAGTCGGATTTGGTGAGGGCCTTGGTGATGACGAGGTTGGACATGTCGATCTTGTTCTGCAGGAGCTCGGAGATGGTCTCCTTCACGTAGCTGCGATCCCCTGTGGTCAGCAATGATCGTGTCCTGGGCGGATTCGCTGAACTCACTCCTGCGCCCCTTGCACGTCCCGTTCGATCAGGAGCATGCGCAAACTCGTCTCGATGACCGTCTGCACCAACCGGCAATTATCTCTCCGCACAGTCTCAATCCCCTTGGTGTCCATCTTATCGTACTTCTCCGTCTTCGTCCAATACAGCCCCGCGTACCGCTTCTTGTTGATCAGCAAGTACGGGTAGTACACCTTCTCAAACTCCAGCTTGATCGGCTTGATGAATTTCTGACTGACAAACTCCGCGGCATCCTGGCCCAACTCCATCGCCTTGGCCAGGTCATTGGGCCCGAACTTCACCATGACGGAGTCGGTGTCGCCGTAGATGACCTGGGCGTCGTGACTGTAGCCGTTGGCGATGGTGTAGCGGGCCTCGACTTCCTCCTTCGTCTTCTCGATCATCCGCCGGCCGTACGATGTTGTACTCGACGCGATGGCGAGACAGGGCAGCTTGCCTACCGTGGCTCCCGTCAGGCCGTAGACGGAGTTGGCGCTGATCTTCAGTGCTAGTTGGCGACCGTTGAGCACGGCTTTCTTGAATGGGTCCGTCTCGACCGCGAGCTCCCTCTTCGCGCGCTTGCGCGCCCCGAGCAGCTCCTCCAGGATCTGCGAGAGCAGCCCCTTGCGGACTTTGGCTGTGCAGAAGAGGTCACCATTCGGCGTCTGGATGTAGTCCTCGCCCTTTACCAGGCCAAGCTTGTCGATGGCCGTCTTGTTGAGCAGTGTCGTGTAGCACAGATTGTGCGCCTGCATGATGGACGGGTACAGACTCGCAAAATCCAGCGTGGCGACGGGGACATCGTAGTAGCCGCGCGTCGGCTCAATGACTGTGGCGCCTTCGTATTGCTCGTCGCTGCTCTCGCCCTTCAGATTGGGGACCACGAGCTGCTGCTCGAGCGCCTTGCGGAACAGTTGGGAGACGAACTTGATCTGCTGGCCTTTGGATAGCAGGAACATGAAGGGGACACCCGTCACACGCGCCATCTCCGTGTAGTTCACCAGACACATCAGTTCGTCCATCAGGCGCATCGGAAGGTAGGCATCCTTGAGACAGTACACTGCAAGACGGCGTCGAGACTCGGCGGTGCCGTTGTATAGCTCGGTGATGATGGTGTGGTGTACATCCTCCTTCTGCTCGTTCAGGAAATGTGCGCATACAGAGTTCAAGGTGTACGAGCGAAGCTGGTAGTCTCGCTGCACGAGCTGCAGGAGATCCAGTTGTAAGCGTCCGTTGGTGTTGGTCGCCTTCGCATCTCGGTTGCCCATCTGCTTGCTGGAGAAGTTGGTGTCCTTGGCCTGGGACCGGACATTCTTCAGCCGCGTCCAGTATGGGAACCTTCCGACTTTCAGGTGCGCAGCGCGGTCCAGGAGATACGGGAAGTCGAAGTTGGCAATGTTGTACCCGATGATGACGTCCGGGTCGACTTCTTCGACAAAGTCTCGCCATGCCATCAGCATCTTCTCCTCCGCGCCAAACTCGAAGATCTGCGTGTTGACGATGAGACTGCAGGTGTCCATACAGAACACGTTCCGGACGAAGGGTTTCGCCTCGCCGTACCGGGTCACGACATTCGCAATCTGGATGACCGGGTCTATATTCGCTTCCGGGAAGATACCTTTGCGCCCGGCACACTCAATGTCGAAGCTCAGCACCCGCAGAGGCGCCATCTTCGCCCAGTCGCCATCGACGGGGTGGGCGATGAGGTCCCTGTAGTGGCAGTGCGCCTCGATCTGGCAATTGGACTGCCGGTCTCGATGCGGGATCATGTGGTGCTTGCCAGCATTGGCCTGGACCCAGGACATGCCGGCGACTTTGGTGTCGATCATGAAGCGGAGGACGTACTGGATGCTGTCGAAGGTCAAGATGCCTCCCTCCGCGGCCTTCCAGAGGCCCTTGTAGTTGGCGTTGCCCTGCTCAATGGCCGTGCGCAGGCGGTTGATGAATTTGGGGTCCGTGACGCTGATCTTGAGATATGGGCTTTTCTGGTTGCCCTGGAAGCCGAAGAGGTTCTCGCGCAGCACCATCTGGACGGAGTGGATGGCGGGCTGGTGCTGGGACATATTGGTCTCCAGGAACGCTTTGAAAGGGTCGCAGTCATTCTTGGTGAAGGATACAGGTGCCGCCACGTAGAGGTAGTGGAGGAAGTCGGTGACATGTAGCATCACTGAATGTCCCGTCTCCGTGACGCCGAAGAGCTTGACGGTCGCTCGCCCGCCATGCAGCGTGCCCTCCTCGGCCTCAATCTGCTGAAAGCATAGCGTATCCGTCTTCTCATTAAAGTCGTCAAGCGGCGGTCGTGCCCAGTGCTGGTCCCGCTCCGAATTCTTCTGCTTCAGGGCGTCGATGTCCTGGGTGAGCTTCTCCAGCACTTGCTCCTCGAATTGGCTCTTCGGCTGGCTGGAGCCTGGGCCATTGCCGTTGACGTGTGGCCTCGCCGGCGTCTTGAACTGCGGCTTCGAGCCATCCTCGAGCTTCCGCTTCTTCGAGGGCGACAGCTGCTGGTTGCGGCGAGATGCTGTCGTTTCGGCCAACGCTCTCTTAGCGGGCGTCTTGACGACTGGCTTCTGGGCGAGCACGCCTGGCATGGTGGGTGATGTTGTTTGTTGCAATGATGAAGCCTGGGGAGTACTGGATGCCTCTACGGGAGACGCGAGCCAGCGCGTGTCATTCGCGATTGGAGACGCTCGGACGGTGGGCGGGGCATCTCCACCCGAACGCCGACGGGACACCTCATCCATCTCTCACACCTCAGGCCTCACTCCCTGCACCCAGCCATGGCAGGAACACCGGATCGCCTGGCATTTTATCGAGAGCCGGGCGACGCTATGGTGGCAGTGTCAAGCGGGGAGACCGGTACTTTGGTACAGTACTGCTCGATGCCGCTGCTCCAGCTGTACCAGGCAGAAGTGGTGCCGCCTCTCACTCCGCCGTCAGACACAGCACTGGTAGAGGCATCGCCACGCTGAAGGTCGCATGATTGACTATCGATTGTTTCTGCGGACGGCGCCTGCTTCATCAGTCTCATCTCCACTCCATACTCACACCTCGGAGCCTCAGTTGCTGCCCACTCCCCGCGACCCGCCCAGCACGACTTGCGATCCCCTAGTCACCACGGCAATGGCGGACGATGCATACACCGATGCCGGGACCGGCAAACTCGCCCGCCTGATGGACCGCGACCTCACCTCTCTCGACGACGTCCGCCTGTTCTGTGCTGCCGCTAAAGGGGGCCACGCCAAGATCGTGCACTGGCTCATCAACGAGCGCTTCCCGGCCTTCACGCCACATCTTCAGAGTCACTTGGCCGCGATCGCTGGTGGTCCCGATGTCTACGCTTTCTTCCTCGCCCGGTGGCCACATCTGATGACGTGGGACCTGGGTCACAATGGGAATCCGCTTGGTTACTCTGCTTTCTGTGGTGATAAGGACATGGTCGCATTCCTACTCTCCAGGGGTGCGGACCCAAACGTGGCGCATTTCATTCACAGGCCGGTTGGTGATGTGCACAGGCGTAGTATGAGCAGCGCATTGACTGGTCCGTCTAGTTGTGGAGATATCCCGACTGGGTTGTGAAGGACGGGGGCGGGACTCAGATCCTGGACCTGATGATAGCTCACGGATTTCACATCTCGGAGGTGGATGAGAGGCGTGCAAGACAGAAGGGGAGTGTCAGGCAGAAGACCTCTCTTCCGAGGACCTGCGGCATCAGAGCAGGATGCGTGTTGCAGTGACCTGTTGATCCGTCGGGTGTATGTGGCCTGACTTGATGAGGCAAGCATGACTGATGACTCGACGGGTGTTGGTGCTTGAGTCACGGAATGGTCCTGGAGTGCAGATGAAAGTGGACGTTGCCTTGCCGTCTCAGCGCGTATCGAGGAGCCTTCGCCTATAGCGAACGTCTCAACTTGGCCCAGCGAAAGGAGCTCTGCTGGCACCGGCCGTACATACGAACGCATCGCAACACGGCATGTCTCATCGCCATTGCTGCCGAGTGCAGTCGCTTAATCAATATAGCTCGCGGAGAGCGGGACCCAGTGGAGCGAAGGCTGGACGACCCTGATCGGAGGTCGCGACTTGTCGAGAAGGGCCAGGAGCCGCGTAGTGAGGCAAGGCGGAAGATCCTGGCTGTCAAGGGACAGAGTTACTAGGCCGTGTGCGCTGCTCGTCGCACCTACCCACGTGGAGACGATTCTGAGCGCGACTGGCTGGCACTGCATCACGAGCGCATGATGAGGGAGGTTCTGCTCTGCGATGAGGTGGTCGTGGAGGTCCAAGTCCCTGCCGCCTGGGAGAAGTGATGTGGAGGCTCCGACTGGTGGAGTGGAGGCGAAAAGGAGAGCATCGTCCTGCATGATCAGCGAGCACTGCCGTAGAGAGCGATGCACTGGCACGCGCTACACATCCCATCTTGGAGACGTTGGCACGTACGCCGCCGGTTGTGCATTTGCTCGTAAGTGGTAGGGCAGGACGTGGAGGGCCTGAACGCTGTATCCAGTTCCAACGACTGCGGAGTGCTGGGATGAGATAGCGTCACTCCATCACCAGGAATGTCTCTTCTTGAGGTCGAGGCAATGGGTCGTAGGCAAGGTGTAGACAAGATCTGTTTTGCAACACCTGCTACGACTGAAAGCGCAACAATCCTCTGTAGCACTTGGAGTTGGCATAGGCGTGTTTTATATAAGAGCTGAGACTGGAAGGAGAAGGGCGTAAGATATCGTGAACCCTTTCGTCCACTGTTCTACGTATCATTACCACATCCACCACTGCATCTCTTCCGTCTCCGTGGGCTACTGATGGCTAGCGCTCTAGATGTTGGCCAACCACGCGGCACCACCGAACAGCGCCGCGGCACCTACGGCACCCGTCGGCATCCCCGCACCCGCGCTGGAGCTGCTGGAGCCCGCCACACCACCAGTCGCGGCCGCGGAACCTCCAGCCGACACAACACTGCTGTAGGCAACGGCAACCTGAGTGGTGCTCGTCACGAGGTCGACAATCGTGGTCGTCGGAGTCGGGACACCGCTGGTGTACGGCACGGCGGTGCCCGAGCTGGCGCCGGAGAAGGCGGTGGCGGCCGCGGTCTCGGTGGCGTTGCCGGTGGCGTTGTTGGCCGGGTTGAGCACGGAGTCGATGATCTGTGGGGTATCTGTCAGTAGAGGTTCACAGCTTGAGCTCGTCAGGGCAGAGAGCGTACGTGAACAACACCGCCCGCGATCAAGATGTCCGGGTTCACCACCCGTGCGGAGTTGATGAAGACCGTTCCGTTCACGATCGTGACGGTGATGTTGCTTCCACCGAGAGTGGGAATTGTAGCGTTCGTCAGGCTGCTGCTGTACGCGATGGTGCCGTTGATGACGTGGTACTGCAGGATGGTGGCCGCCTGCTCAGCGGTCAAGTTCTGCGTCGCCGAGGCGATGGCCTGGAAGGCATCGTTGGACGGCGCGAAGATGGTGACGTCCGACAGGCCGTCGAGGGTCGAGGTGAGGTTCGTGGCGTTGACGGCGCCGAGCAGGGCAGTCAAGTTGGCGTTCTGTGCCACCGATGAGAAGTTGCCCGGGATCTGGAGAAGGCTGTCTGTTGTTGACGAATATGATTAGCCGTTCGTTTCACGAGAAGCGACCACAACTCTCAACGTACCGATGACGTGCACGACACCGCCCGTGAAGTTCAAGTTCGCCTGGGTGACGTTCGCGGTCTGCTTCAGGCCGCTGATGATCTCCGCCGTGGTACCCTCGAGCCGGCACTCCACCACCTGACCGCCGGTGACATTGCTGTATAGCGTGTTGTTCAGGGTCGTGTGCGGAAACTGCGGCGTCGAGCTGATGTTCTCCGCGTAGAATGTGCCCTGCAGGACGTGGTAGCTGAGCAGCGCAGCGACGAGGCCGCTGGTGTCGCTGTTGGACGAGCCGAGGACGCTCTGCACGGCTTGCAGTGCCTGGTTGCTCGGAGCGAAGAGCGTGATGTTGGTCGCGTTCGCGAGGCTGCTGGCGACGTCGGGGTAGCTCTGGAGTAGGGTGGCGAGGCCAGTCAGGTTGGAGTTGCTCGAGATGAGCGATGTGAGGTTCGCCGTGCTGTTGTCAGTCTGAGCGGATACCGCGGCGACGGCCAGCGCCGCTGGCAGGAGTGTCTTGAATTGCATCTTGTGGGTAGTCTGGTTATCGTGGAGGCTACAGTCTGGGAGGGGTTGTGCTTCGGGTGACAAGAGGTGCACATAGGAGAGATCGGGGAGAAGCCTTACCTCTTTATTCTCGCCGAGCACGCCGTGCACCCCTTGGATCCTTGACCTACGTGGGTGCCAAACCTACACTTCCAGCGGGGACTAGGCCGGGCAGCCATTGCCGGGCCCAAGCCTCACTGCCACTTCGTACAAAGGGAGGAGGCCGACTGGTCGATCCAGAGATTCCGCGGCTGGCTCGGAGTGATACCAAGCCCGATCCAGACTTCGCGAACTCTCACATGCGGAGGGGGATCTGCTTGGAGACATTGTGGCTGTGTATCTAGTGCGTCTCGCGGTCGTAGCTCGCGTCTGGTCATGCAGCTGTTTGTCTCGAGCAATTCTGATGCTCACTAGACTGGCAGGAAGGCCGTTGGTATACACGCTGGGCACCGTTCGAATTCCAGACTCCGTTGTTGACGCGTCCACGGCCGCGTTTAGCTTTCGTGTTGATCCGAGGCGATGACGCGGAGTCGTCCGGGCCAAGACGGCACGCATGGTCCAGCTTCATCAGTGACGATCCAGCGGCAGAATCTACCCCACACAGATCGCCGCGGCGCGCTCCAGCGCAGGGTCCTTGCCACGAGATGCACGCCGACACACACGCCTTGGCAAAGTCGACTGACAAACAGCACTCCGTCCAACGCGAGTGTGTGCTTGGCAGTGCATCTCAGCTGACGCGGCCCTTGTCAAGCGAGCTGGTCTGCATCGATGCCCACTGTCCAACGGGAAGATACACCATGTCGGCCCTTTCCTCTCTTCCAACCAGCGGGCGCATCTTTGAAGCTCCTGGCAATTTCCGGGGCAGGCCTTGAGAATGGTGCTTGACGGCTCCCAGGCCGTATCCACGCGAGGCTGCACCTCTCGCACCCTTTGGCTGGCAAAGATCGACTGCTGACGCAAATGCACTCGGCGCATGCCCGATCCGAAGAAGCGGACTCGAACATCGTATCATCGCTACCGTGCTCGGCCATGCGGATGGCTGCGACGTCTGGAGAGTGCAAGGAAGATGGTAACTGCCTTCGCACCTTTTCCAGTCGCATTCGCGCCAATCAAGAGCCCGCACTGCGATAGTCTTGGGGTGGAGACTTCTGATCGGCCGTCAAGCAGTCGAGCGGTCGAGCAGTCGAGCAGTCAAGCAGTCAAGCAGTCAAGCAGTCAAGCAGTCAAGCAGTCAAGCAGTCAAGCAGTCAAGCAGTCAAGCAGTCAAGCAGAC
>JAWDJV010000464.1:0-15573 GCA_033119285.1 Teratosphaeriaceae sp. CCFEE 6253
AACGCACTGGTTGTCCACCCGTACACGGACAAGTAGCTATTGCCCGACGGGTTGTAGTCGCCCGAGAAGGAGATGTTCCTGTAAGGTAGCTCGTCAGCCATTGCCATCATCATCTCCATCAGCCACGAATGACTTACCGAGCTTCTCCCGTCTGCCAGCCTTTGCCGGCGACCCAATTGCCATTTCCGGACCACGTGACGCTGTACTGTCCGCCCCCCTCGTTGCTGTAGGACACCTGGCCCGCGCCGTCGGTCCAGAAGGAGTAGTAGAGGCCTGTGACACCGGCATCAGTCTCAACAGGATCGTTCAAAGGACAGCACGAGTGAACGCGGACGCACCATCAGTACCAGTCTGGCTGGTCGTGATCTGGCGCTTGGCCAGGCTGTACTCCGGTATCCGCGGCAACGCCAGCGATGCTGCAAAGGCCGGGATGGCGAGGAGGAGGTTCCGGATGCTGGACATGGTGACAAATTCGGATTCGGAAAGAACGAATGTGACGGTCAATTGGATGCAAATGAATGGAATGTGTCAATGAACACTTCTGGAGAAGACTGTCCAATGTGAAGGAGACGGTTCGAGGACTTCCTCTTATTATAGCTGTGTGTTGCTCCGTCGTGCTCGGACATGGCGATGTGGATAGCCAAGTAGCAGCACGAGTCTTGTCCGCTTCAAGTACATAGCCCAGGCTGCCAGATACAGAGCCCAGCGTTGCGTGGCAGTGGATGTCGGGCGCGGCAGCTTGGTATCCTATATATGTTGTGGGGATAATGGTCTTGTATCGATAGTCGTGGGTATGGTGTCGGCTGGGCGATGTTTCGTCGGTAAGCCGTGCCGATGAACGGCGTTCCACGCCGCGGCCGTGGTGTTTCAGATGGGACGACGCGTCCGTCATGGAGGATTGTGAACAGTTGAGTCGAGGTGCAGCTTCGCTTGTGTCGAAGCGCTCACGTTGCCAAAGAAGCAATCATCCCAGCGGGCTCTTTCACCGAGAGCAAAAGTGCCAACTCGACACTGCCGCTCAGGACCAATCACCCTTCAACTCGACCTCCTTCCCCTCAGCATACAGCGCCTCAATCCCCGCCATCGTCCACGGCTCCGGCACATAGCCCTCTGGGATATTCGTATTCACAAACCCCGCCCCACCCTCCTTCAGACTCTCTGCAGCCTCCTCATGCTTCCCATCCGCATACACCTCCGGATCACTCATGAAGATCCACCTCGGCACCTTCGCATTCACCTTCCTCGGATCATTCCCCACGGCCTTCAGGTCCGTCTTCTGGAAGCGCTCCGCATTATGAAAGCCCAGCAGCTGCGCCGTCGCCACGCGGTCGCCGCGGAGCAAGGCGTGCGTGCGCACGGCTGTCGGCACATTCGCTGCATCGCCGGCGTGCTGGAGACAGGCGGCGATGGTCACCGCGTCCTCGATCGCCTGCGTCGCGCCGTTGCCGGAGGTGGGGAGGAAGGTGTGCGCGGCATCGCCGATCTGGAGGACGCGGTGGGCGGGCGAGTGCGTGCAGGGGTTCGGGTCACGCCAGAGTAAGGGCCAGAAGACGATGCTGCCTTCTGGCATCGTACGGACGAGGGCTTTCATCGGCTCGGCCCAGCCGGTGACTTTCTCCATTATGTGTAGGACGTCGTCGCTGCTGACGGTGTTGTGCCAGGACTCCGTCGTCGACTGCGCGCTGGCTTCGGGCTCGGTGTAGGTCAGGCCCCACAACAGCTGCGGGTTCCCGCCGTGCTTGTCGACGTACGTCAACACCATGCAATGCGTAGTCGGTCCCAGAAAGGCCTGCATGCAAGGGTTCTTGCCCTCGTGGAGGCCGAAATGCGCCGCCACCAGCGGGTCCGCCATGGCGATCGCGAGCGGCATCGCGGCGCGGAAGATGCTGCGGCCGGACGGCTTGCCCTTGCCTTGTCCACCCAGCACGATCGCCTGCGAGTGCGAGCCCAGGCCATCGGCGGCGATGACGAGATCCGCCTCCTTACGCTCTCCTTTGTCAGTCACGACGCCGCCGATGCCGCGCTCGGCATCTTCGTAGTACTCCACAACCCGCTTGCCGTACGAGACCTCGATGCCGAAGCGCTGGATCTGGCAGTACAGCATACGGTGGAAGAGCGGGCGGAGCTGCATCACCATGGGCAGCTCGGACTCGGGCAGGGTGTCGTCGCCGCCCGTCATCTTGCTGAAGGGCGTGGCGGGGCCGATGTCCTCGCCGGACCACTTGCGGTACCGCGTCCAGCCGTTGTGGATGGAGATCTCGTCGAGCTCCTGCACCATGGCCGGGTAGTGCTTGATGAAACGTCGGCCGGAGAGGCCGATGGTGAACATGTCGCCTGGAGTAACTTCAGCTCAAGCCTTGTGATGTCCGCTGTGGGGGTCCGACTGACCGCCTGCGCTTGCTGAGCTCGCTCGCTCAAGGACGCGGACGTTGTGCCCCTTGCGGTGGCACTCCAAAGCCGCGACAAGACCGCCTACCCCAGCCCCGATCACCAAGACATTGATGCCAGATGATGGTGCACGAGGGACGTCGTCGTTGGAACTCTTTGGCGGCACATCCGCATCAATCTCATGTGTAAAGGCAGGCATGGCGAAGCTGTGTACCACAGTGCTTAATCGGCGGAAGGCTGGCTGCCGAAGACGAAGTGTCTGGTATACGTGAAAAGCTGTGGTCGGTCGTGATGTGTATGCACCAACTACAGCGACTCCGGGCCCGCAGTATATAGTCCCTCGCGTTCGCGCGGACCACGACGGCGTAGATGAAAGCGTAGGGCCGACATCCTGTCAAGTTCCACTCCTTCCACGCCCGTTAGATCACGGAGGTCGTGCGAGAGGACTGCTGTCGAGGTGGTCGGCGGTCGGTCGGTTGTTGTGAGACGGCTGACTCCGGTCGGCGCTCGTGGCTGAGCATTCCGACGGATCCAATCGCCGCGTTCCCTTCGGTACCGAGGAGTGCTAGCATTATTGCCGAGACACAGACTGCTTTCGGACTCACTTATTCCAGGACCTTTGGATACTCGTCGTCGTCGCGATGGATTGTAGGTCAGATGGGTGCTGCAATGCTGCATTAGCAACGCAGCGAGTCCACTCCACGTCCGCGTGCTGCAAACACCAAGTCTTCCTGTCTCCATATATCCAGTGTGCCCCAGACGACCGCGAGCACACGCTCGGTACTCTTGCCTTCCAAACCATCAATCGTGGTCTTCAACTCGCGCTCAGCTCGCCAGCCAACCGATCAAACTCCACCCAGTCCACCGCCGCGAAATCCAGCGCCATCCCCCCTACCTCATCCACGCCGTCACCAGCCACGCTGCTCGCAGCCTGATCGTGACCGGGCTCCGCCTCCAGCACACTGCTAGCGGGAGCGCGCATACAATCCATGGCGGGCAGCAGCGCGATGAAGGGTCGCGAGCCGTGCCCCAGACCGAGGCTGAAGCCGTTCATTTGTCGTGCGTGCGGGGACTGCCTGCCCTCGCCGCTGGCATGCGGGGTGCCGGTACTCCCCTGCCCTCCGCTCTCCTGGCCCGACTGAGCATTCGACGACGTTACGTTCTCGCCTTGCTCCCGATGCCTCATCGCCGTCTGAAACAGCGCCTGCACCGCGGTCAGAATCGCGCACTTCTCCGGATCACAGCCCAGCTGCGGCACCACCTCCTCCAGGACCCGCTTGACCAGCAACCACGCCGCCGTCGTCTCCGGCGCGGCCTGCACGCGCAACCGCGTCTGCCGCAGCAGTTCCGCGAGCGCGTACCACTGGAATGTTCCCTGCCAATGCCACTTCCACTTCCGCAGACTCGGGTCCGTGAACAGCTCGAGCTGCAGCCGCATCATCTTCCCGCTGAGCTGGAACAGATTTTCACTATACCCCTCCCCGGACCCGGCCGTGGCGGGGCTGCGATCGTAGGGGATGTTCCCAACCAGCCGCATCTTGGTCAGGGAGGTCTGGGCCGCGTTCAGCGTGTGCGCCTGCAGCGGCACGGTGGGGTCGCAGAAGCGCAAGACCTCCTCGTGCAGGCGCTGCTCGAGCGACTCGACCACGCTGGCTTTCTCCGCCATCGGCACGCTGGCCGACCGGATCCGGGCCCAGGTCCCCGCCGGCCCGGGGGCGCCGAGCACGGTGTTCAGGTGGGAGGCGAGGAGGGCGCGGAGCAGGACGTACGACATCTCGGTCGCCGCGGGCCGGGACTCGGGCAGGCGCTGCATGGAGGGGAAGAGCTGGGTGTCGTTCAGGTTGGCGGGGAGGCGCACGTCGTGCCGCTGGAGCAGGCGGTCGCCGTCCTGGCCCACGAGCTCGGCGGTGCGGGAGTCGAGGTACACGAGCGCCCACCAGAGGCGGCGGCGGAGCTCGCGGTCGAAGGGGGAGAGGGTTGCAGTTGGGGAGGTGTGGTCGTGGGTTATGCCGATGGTGGCCGCGATGCGGAGGGCGAGGCCGGCGAGGGACCAGACGGCGGCGACTTCGCCGAGGCTGCGGAGGGCGGCGAGGTAGAAGACGAAGGCTTGGAGGACGGTGATGTCGGTGGTGGTGACGAAGTTGGCGGCGGATAGGCCGTCTTCGGTCGCTTGTCGGTATTGAGCGAGGAGGTCCTTTCGAGGGATCTGTAGCAACGTCTCACACGCTTCGTCTTGCAGCGAGACAACACTCACGAAGTAGATGGCGGAAGTCAGTGCCTGCAGATTGGACGGCAAGACAGGCTTCCCGATCTGGCCGAGTATCGTCTGCTGTAGAGTAGGGGCATGCACGATCTTGAGGATCGGGTCGACGTTGCTGAGATAGGTCTGCCATAGCTGCACGATCTGATTCGCCGGCGGCTGTACTGCTTGCGTCTGGGTCTTCTTGAACAGGAAATGGCCCGCAGCTTTCGCAGCCTTGCCATCCTCAGTCCCAGCTATCGCCGGATCGAGCGAGGCGGAGCTATCCTGTGTATCGATCACGGCTGGCCCGGTGGACGGACGGTAGTGGCGGAAGTCTCGCACCGCCGTGCTGTCACTCACGGCCGGCGATTCACCAGTAGGAACAGCGTTCCAGTAAGGGTACCCGCCCTCACCTCGCACTCCCCGGGAGACTCCCGGTGATGCCCCTCCACCTGCCGAATCCGACTCACGCTGCGGCGGTGACAGTCGCGCCGGCGGCGTCCCGCCCTCCGCCACGGGGTCACCTTCCTCGCCAGCATCGTGGCTCCGCTTCACCCGCTTCCGGCCCTGCGGCTCTCCGACGGGCTTGAATTCGCACTGCAGGCCCGTCTTCGTGCAGGGCCCGCACGGGAACACCCGGTTGCACTTCACCTTGCGCCGCTGGCAGACGGCGCAGGAGGGCGTGTGGTTGTCGCGCTTGGGGAGCGACGGGTCCTGGGACGCCATGATCGTGTTGATGTCGCTGCCGAGGGATGTCGGAGCCGAGAACGACGGACCGCCTGTCACGCTGCCGCGCGGGGATGGTGCGGAGTGGAACGAGGTCGGTCCGGAGTAGGGCGGAGCTCCCGGAGCGCGACAGACCGTGCTGCTGCGCAATCGCCACACGGTGGCGAGACTCGTTGCCGCGATTCGTGCGCCTGAGAGCGAGCAACAGATGTGATCGGTTCCTGGACGCTGGAGCTGCCGTGTCGTTAGGCAGAAGTTCAGGCACACATTTCGCCTCGGTGTCGTCCTCGCCGTCCCGCCCGCGTGCACTTCACGAAACGTACTCAGCCTTCGAGGTGAAGATGTCATGGCTGTAGTGTGGAAATACTGCTCACGGAACAGCGGGAGCAAATGTGCGTCTTCACGAGCTGCTGCTCGCCGCGCCTGTCCTACGAGTGGTGCGATCAGCGCCATCATCGAGAAGCCATGGTACAAACCATCCTGATTCCCGTGAGATCCAGCCACCATGACAGACAGACTCCAGTGCACCCTAGTAGCGCCACAAACACACCAACTCATCACTCCCCCACCCCACCAGTCCCAGTCCCACCCGCACGGCCCATCCGCTCGATGTTACTCAGGAGCTTACTCTTCCCCACCCCCCCGCTCCCACTCCTACCCACCGCCCCCAGCCCCCCGATCCTGCTCCCCGGCGCCCGTAACCCCGAAGGCGGCCCCAGCGGCGGCAGGGCGCGACTGATACTCTTCCGGAAATCCTGCACCACGCTCAACGCCGCCGCCGCAGTACTCCCCCTGCCCTGCGACGCGTCGGCGTTCGAGGGGACTTGCAGCGCGAGCATCTCATCCACGGCGGCAACGAGGTCGCCCTTCTCGATGCGCTCCTGCTGCAGCTCACCCAGGAGCTGCGTCTGCTGGGCGCGGGAGGTGTCGAGTTCGTGCTCGAGGCGCGCGAGCGCGGCGTGGTGTTCCTCGAGCTGCGCCTTGATCTCCGCATCCACGCCCACGGCCGCAGCATCCGTGACTGGGCCGGAGAAGGTGGCGTCTTTCGCGGCCAGCAGTTCGTCGTTCCTCGCTTCGGCTTCAGCCAGTCGAGTCTGGAGGTCGGCGCACTTCCGCTCCGCCCGCGCCTCGTAGCTCTTCTTCAGCGTCGCCACCTTCCGCTCGTGCTTGCCCTTGTACACGCCATGCAGCTCGCGACTGACCGCCTCGATCTTGGCCTCGATCTGCGCCGCCACCAGCCGCTGAACCTGCTCCTCCACATGACTCGGGTCGCCCTTGCCGGGAGTACCGGCGCGCGCGGCCAGCGCGTCCGCGAACCGCTCCTCGGCCTTCACCGCCCGCGCCTCCGCGTCCTCGACCCGGCGCTCCCCTTCGTCCGCGCGGCGCAGCAGGTCCTCCTTCTCCACTTCACTCTTGAGGACTTCCTCCTTCACACTGCGCAGCACTTGCTCCACCTCCTTGCCCCGCTTCTCCCAGTCCGCCTTCGCCTGCTCCACGTGCTCCCGCCGACCCCGCTCCTCGCGCACACACTCCTGCGCCTCGCCCACGCGTCGCTCGGCGTCCCCGACCGCCTTCTTGAGACTGTCGACTTCGGCTTCCCTTCCACTGAGCGTGGCCTTCAGGCTCGAGATCTGGGACAGGTAGGTCGACTTCAGCGACTCCAGCTCGCGGACGGTGATGGTAGGGATCGAGCGTGGCGTCGGCGCGGGCGGGAGCTCGAAGTCCAGGAGGTGGAGGATGTTGTTGTTGGGCTTGGAGGGCGTGGCGTAGCTGTGCCGCGTCTTGAGGGGGGAGCGCTGGGTGGAGAGGTACTGGAGGAGGTTCGACTCCGTGGCGGATTTGGCGGGGGAGGCGGGGCGGAGGTGGGAGGCGCCGTCGATCTGCTGCGTGAAGTCGATCAGGAAGCCGGTCGTGCCGTCGTTGTTGGGGCCGGCGGGTGTCTTTTGCCGGCGTGGAGTGGGCGACGGGGAGCGGGATGTTGAGGGGCGCTTGCGTGTGGTGCGTGGTGTGGCGTCTACTCGGCCACTACCTGGTGTGCGAAGCGTGTCGCCGCGCTTGGTCGGGCTCGGGCCTAGCTTGGCGAAGAGGGTCATCTCGGGGAGCTCTGAGAAGGTGGTGAAGCAGGTGTCGTCCACATTCGTGGCGTCGTGCGGCGGCGAGGTGTTGCGCATGTCCAGGTCGGCTTGGACAGCGGAGGCGGTTTGGTCGGCGCGCGGGGTGGCGCGCTCGTAGGAGCCAGTCCGGCTTGGGGGCAGCGGGGTGTTGGCCGCGCTGCGGGTCGGCTTGAGGGGAGTCTTGTTCGGCGTGGCTGTGTGGGACTTGGGCGGCGGCATCAGCTCGGCATCGGCGCTGTCGCGTCGCTCGACACGTGAAGTTGGCCTCGGATTTGGCGTGGGGGACTCGACGGGTGTCGCGGGCTTGGTTGGTGAGGCGAAGACCCGCTTCAGCGTGGCGGTAGGCTCGTCGCGTGGCACGTTCTCCTTGTCTTCGCCCACGACATCGCATGCGGCGACGTCTCTCCCGGGCGACGCAGACGATGTGGGTGAAGCCGCTCCATCATACAGATCTTCGTATGCTGCGGGCGGCTGCCAGTGTTTGCTCGCGTTCCTGCTCGTCGCCTCCACCTCCGTCACGAATGGTGAGCTCGGCGGACCGTCGGAGTCGATCATGCTGGGCTCCATGGTCATGTGTCGTCGTCGATGTGCGCGTTCGTTGATGGCTCGTCTGCACGAAGTCGAGAGTCGTGTTGATTTGTGGCCAAACAAAGCGTTGCTATCGCGGGATCAGCCGCTGGGACTTCCGCATCTCCACCACGGTCACCTCACTTCGTTGCAGCAACATCAGATTGGCCTCGATCGCCTATACATATGTACGTGGGAGGATCGATAGCTCTTGGCGAATTCGATGCATGCGAGCTATGCTGCTGCTACGCCCCCGTCAATCTGACTCCAAGCGACCACAGGAAGCAGTACCCAGATTGCCATGACTCGTGCTGCACGAGACGGCAGCATGCGGCGCTCCATCGCGTTCCACATGCGAGTGGACAGCTGATGCATACATGTAGGCAGCGAGGTGACCTCCCCGGGTATCTTCTACCTGCACCGTCTTTCCGTATCGTCTCCATCATTGAGTGACCGGCAAGACCGCCATCATGACCGCCCCCAAGCAAGACAGCCAGCTTGACCCCAAGTCCTTCTACGATGACAACGACCCAATCCTGAGCGACGACGCCATCGCGATCCTCACCCAGTACAGCGGCATTCCGCAAGCCGACCTTGTTACTCACGTGCGCACCATAGTGAGGCCCCCTCAATGGCACCACGCTTTTTGTCCACCCACAATACTGAGTGCACCCCCAGCGTGACGCCGCCTTCAAGCTCTTCCCCTACCCCTGCATCGGCCAGTACAACTTCAAGTCCCTCAGCATCGCCCAGGACCCCCAGTACCCTTCCATCCTCTCCCGCGTCCAGCACGGCGAGACATTACTCGATCTCGCCTGCTGTTTCGGCCAGGACCTCCGCAAACTGGTGTTCGACGGCGTGCCCTCTATCAACCTCACAGGATTCGAACTGGAGCAGGGGTTTCTGGACGGCGGGTACGACCTCTTCAACGACAGGGACACATTTGCTGCCCGGATGATCGCCGGCGACTGCTTCTCCCCTTCCGCCGTGGAGCTGGGGCTGGAGGAGGGAGGCTACGACATGCTGCATGCCGCCTCCTTCTACCACCTCTTCTCCCGCGCCGAACAAGTCGAGGCCCTGACGAAATCCCTCCGCTTACTGAAACCGCGACCAGGATCCATGGTCTTCGGGCGACAGAGCAGCGTAGAGAAGCCGGGGGTCTTGAAACACCCGGCTACGAGGTCGGGGGAGATGTATAGGCATGATGTGGCGAGCTGGCGGGCGTTGATGGAGGAGGTTGTCGCGGGAGAAGGGGTGCGGGCCGTGTGTATGTGCGAGGGGTATGAGAGTGGGAATACGCGCATGGCGGGGGTGTACGGGCTCATGAGGTTTTGTTTGAGGCTGGTGTGAGAGGTTACAGTGCTCTGGACGATGCTCTGCGCTGCGCGGTATCCTCCGGGTGCTTTCAGCCTCCCATTCACGGCGTTCCACCACTGCCCGACGACCTTGTGGCGGACTTGATGCAATCGACCATGATCGACCTCCACGTTTCTTCATGCACCGCCATGGGGCGTCTCGGAGGGAGCGTGCTGCCGCATGCTTACAGGAGTACCAGCGGCTCACTGGGTATTCCCTGCTTGAGCTTCTCCACGTGCGGGCACTTCGACTGCCACCTATCCTGGTACGCACACTCGGGACAAATGCCGTAGGCGCGCTTCCGAACAGTCCGGCAGATCTCCTGCAGCTTCGCGGGATCCAGCAGTGTCACGCTGCAGACGTGGCCGCATAGCAAGGTCCGGAAGCCCTCGACCTTGTCGGCATCCTGTAGCTTCTCGAGCACGCTGCGCAGGCTCCACTTCGCCCATGTTGGGGGCCAGGACGGGAAGTTGAGGGCGTGATGCATCTCGTTCTTGAAGATGCTTGGCGGCCATTTCCGGGACGAGCATCCCCATTCCGAGCACTTGCCTTGGATGTCGGCGGAAAGGGCAGCGACGAGAGTGTCCCGGGTCGCTGTTCTCTGCTCTTCCAGCGCGACTGTCGTATCGTTAGCGTTGCGAGGTCACGCGCTCTGAACGATTGCACGGCGACGTACGCAAGATGCTCGCGGACAGCTGATTGCACTCGCTGAGCTCCATGATACCCGAAAAGGGTTCCGTCACCTCGAGCACCAGGGATCGTGTGAAGCTCACAAACAGGCCTCGCTGCCGCAGAAGGAGCGCGGCCGTGGTCAAGCGACCCAGTGTGAGCATGGCTGATTTCCCGTGCAAGCGAACCGCGTTGTAGCGCTTGAGCATGGCCTCGCTCATCAAGCCACGTCGCACGCGCAGTCGTACTTGTCCGCGACTGTGGCGAAATTGGCCAGAAGGAGTGGTTTCACAGACTCGTGGAGGGGTTGTTGGAAATGGATGATCCTGAGCAGCAGCGTCGTTGCCTGCGGGTCGTCCTCGGGCAAGACGATCTCTTGGGGCTCGTCGGCGCTCCGCGCCGCCTGTCCTTCCAGGAAATGCGGACCGAGCATCTTCTTGAAGACCGGCGAGACGAGCGACAGCACGACCGAGGCCACGCGCACACGTGTACCATCTCTGAGGACCACCATGACATCGCCTTCCTCCGCAAAAACGACCTCCTCACTTGGTGCCTCTGAAGAGAGTTCCTCCGGTAGGTGCTGGATGGCGGCCATGTTGACGAGGCTAATGCCCGACACGCCCCTGGACAGCTTGACGGCCTCTGCTCATGGTTAGCGACGCTGCTCTGAGCCCGGACCCGGCGCGTGACCGTCGGGGACTTACGAGACGTGGGCGTGCAGATGAGGTGGTGTGTGCAGTCTAGATCGAGGAGGTCATCGACGCCTGCGGTGCGTTGGCGCAGAGCCGGGGTGAGGCTGGAAGAGATGGCGGGAGATGTTCGCGTCAAACCCCGAGACTGCCTGATCATCTCAAGCGCGCTAACGTCCCACCCCATTCGGCAGGCGCGCGTCAAAGCAGTCGGGGAAGGTGCGATCCAGTGCTTCCACTGCACAAACCAGCGGTGCCACATGACTGCAATCCAGGCCGCGACGGCCAAGCCTCGAGAACCAGCCAGTGAGAGCTCTCACGGTACCGTTTCTGCAAAGCCGTCTCGACCACCTCATCCCGAGCCGGCCAGCCAGACGCCGATCAAGACGCCACGCTAATGATCAAGAGCCCTCACCATCTCATCCCTCTCACGTGAAAGCGTTTCCCAGGTTGTGCTCCCGGAGATATTCCCCCCCGCACTCCTCCCACTCCGCCCTCGTCACCCACCCGCCGCTACTCTTCCCAACATCCCCCGCCCACCGCGCAGCACCCCGCCATGCATCCCCCACCACATCCCCCGCCCGCCTCACATTCAACGGCGCCGCCATAGGCAGCACCGCCCGCAGCTCCCTGGCCAGCCTCTCTTCGAACCCCTCGAACAAGCAGTACCCGCCCGTGAGAAAGACATCCCGCACCACCTGGCCCCCGACCTCCTCGCCCAGCCGATCATGCAGCAGCGTATGCACCAGCTCCACGATCCCCGCCTGGTCCACCCCCGCCATGCTCGGCTGGAACACGCACTCGGGCACCCGTACCCGCTCCACATTCAGATGCAGCTGCGCCCCTTCCCGCGCGGACTCCGGATCGAATCCCCACGGCCCCCGCAGGAAGGCGTGGTGCAGGGATTTCGTCCAGTCCGTCTGCGCGGCCGCGGTGCTGGACTCCGTGAACGCCAGGTCGAACTCCAGCAGCACCCGCTCCGCCTCCTTCAACAAACTGGGCAGGTCTTCCTCCTCGTCTTCCTCTTCATCATCATTGCGCCCGGCCTGGATCTCGCGGTACACGGCCCAGTCGCCGTCGTCGGCGCCGAAGCCGTCGTCGTCCTTCTCCTGCCCGCGCCGGCGCTTGCGGTTCAGCGGGTTGTCCGACGCGAGGTTCGCGATGTTCTTCATGCGCTGCTGGCTCGCGGCGCTCTTGCGGTTGCCGAGGTCGGCTTTCAGGCGCTCGCGCTCCTTGATGCGCTGGAGTAACGCCTGGCGCTGGGCGCGCCGCTCCTCCACCCAGGCGTCGAAGTCTCGTTCTCGGAAGGAGTCGTCGGCGCGCTGGAGGTCGAGTTGTCGGGCTTTCTCGGCTTCTTTCTCGGCTTTAGCTCTTGCCCTCGCATCATGGTTGGACTTCAACAACCGCTGCTGCCGCTTGGCTCTTATGCCCTCTTCGTCGAGCTCTTCATCTGGGATAGCGAGGAGTGGGTACGTAGGCGGCTCGACCGGTTCTTCGTCCAGGTCGCCAACGTCTTTGTTACGCTGCTTGCGGATGCTCTTGTCCATCTCCTTGATCTTGCGCTCGAGCTGCGCCTCATCCTTAAACTCCTCCTCATCCAGCAACTCACGCGCGGCTTTCTTCGTCGGTGCGATTTGGACCTTACCCAGGACATCCTTCAACCACTCCACCTCGCCCTCCTTCTTGATCAGCTTGTCCAGCCGCATCTTCGCCGCCTGCTCCTGTAAGCGCCGCCCACTCTCCTTCTTCCGCTCCTCCGCCACGCGCAACTCCTCTGCAGTCTTGACCACAACCTCCTTCTCCTGGAACAGCAACTGCACCACGCGATCCCGGTCTTCTAGCCCCGTCCACTCCAGCATCCCACGCACCTCTGCATCGTAATCCTGGCTCACGTAGCAGTGCTGCCGCACCAGGTCCTCGATCTGCGTCTCCGTCACCTTCCCACTGGTCAGCACACCCGGGTACTTGCTCCTCAGCAGCCTGGCCAAGAACTCCGCGCAGTGCGCCCGCCCCCAATCCAGCCTCGTCGCATGCTGGAGCAGCGGTTTACGATCCACCACAGGAATCAAATGCGTGCTCATATTCCCCGCCCCAACCACCAACCCCGTCGTGCCCCCATTGAAATCATACGCAAACAGACTATCCACCCCGTACGCCACCGCGGGAACCCCATAAAGCTCAAACAGCATCTCGCTCATCGTCTTGCGCGCGTACCCGGGATTCGCCAGCGGCTCCGTCATCACCACCCGCCGATCCACCCCGCCGCTGCCCCGGCAGTCCACGCCAAGCTTCGCGAAGACGTAGTCCAGCACGCCCTCCTGGACATCCCAATTGTTGACCACGTTGCCGCTGCCGGTCTCGAATACGCCGCGCGCTTGCCCGCGGGCCGTGCCGTCGAAATAGATCTCGCTGCCGACGAAGTTGAGCTTGCGGTTGAGTTTGCGGTCGGTGTAGCGCGCCATGAGGGGCGGGAAGGCCAGGTGTGGGTGCGGGGAGGTGGAGAAGCCGGCGCGGAGGGTGGAGGAGCCATTGTCTATTACTACCGCAGTGGTGGAGGCGGGGGCGGAGGTGTAGGTGCGGGTGTCGGTGGGCAGTTGGCCGGCGTAGGGCGGGGCGGAGAGGTCGTGGGTCGTGGGAGGGTGGGGTTTGGGGGTGTGCGGGCCGGTGGGTGGAAGGATGGGGAGGGTGAAGTGCGGCATCGTCGTGGACGATACTGAAGGGTGATAGTAGCTATGGCATGGTCGTTGGTAATGTGGGACGAAGTCGTGATAAGGTGAAGATGTGAGAGACCGAGGTCGCGGAAGTGGGAAGCTTCACGACGCACGGACAGATCAGCGCGCGATCACATGCCAACGCGAAGTGTCACGGACATATGTATGCGGCATGCGATATGATATTATGCAGGAGATGGCGATTATGCTATGCTATACACACCGCCCACGATGGTCAGCGAAGCCAAAGCTGCGACCCACAACGCCCTCGCTCAATGCGGTCGTCAGATCATTAGGCGTGCTCGTCCGCGCGTATACCGCAGCTGGACTTGAAGCCACACCACTTCCCACCCTCATCTCCTCCGCCCCTTTCCACCGCACTAACACATCTTGTACTCGCAGTGCCCCCCAGCCTTCCGATGCTGGTCCTCCGTCTCGGTCTGGTAATCCAGCGCAATATCCAGATCCCGCCGATTCCCATCATTGGGCCTCACGCTCAACTGTCCCCGCACGCTCTCCCCAGCCTCCACCGTCAGCACATCCGCGAGGTAGAACACCGTCTGCTTCCAGTGCGTGTACTTGGTATGCGGGCCCGTCGAGAAGCGCACCGGCTTGTGGCAGCATGCGAACTCGATGTCGAACCAGGCGATCAGGGCGTGGACGTAGTCGGTCCGGCGCACGGGGAGGTTGAAGGGCAGCGCGAAGGTCAGGTCCCCGGGGGTGACGGTGTAGAGGTCCAGGGTGAGCACGGCGCAGGGGTCCGTCACGACGGCCTTGAGGTCCACCGTGTCGACGAGGGGCTCCGTAAGGGCGGTGAGTTTGAGAGGGGTGTAGTCGAAGCCGTAGACGTTGTCCCAGACTGACAACACATGTTAGTAAGAATGGTCAAGGTCTCAAGGATGACAGAACGAACAGCCAATCTTCTCGTCCTTGTACTCCCCATCCTCAATCCCGGCCATGAAGATGGTCGCCTTATCCGGGAAGATCAACCCCTTCCCATCCTTCCGCAGGTACGTGTCGCGGGCCCAGAGCACCGTGTCCAGCATACTCTCATACAACAGGAAGTACCCCATCCACTCGGAGATGATGATATCGACCTCCGGGAACGGCAGCGTGACCTCCTCCATCTTGCCCTGCAGCAGCGTGATCTTGTCTGACATTCCATTCGCAGCGACAATCTCGCGCGCCTTGAGCACGATAGTCGACATGTCCACGCCGATGACGTGCTTGGCGCCGGCTTTGACGGCGAACCTACGCACAACCAAGTACCGTCAGCACATCTGCAATCGACCCCTCCACTCGGGTAAGATTTACCCAAGAGGAAGTTTGGTTATCTTTTATGGTGACGATGGTATGTACATGCTCAGAATCGCCGTCCCACACCCGACATCCAGCACCACCTTGTCCTTGAACAGGTGCGGGTTGTTGTAGATGGAGTCGCGGTAGGACTTGGTCCGCACCTCGTCCTTGAGCATCTCCTCGTGGATGCCGTGGTGGTTGTAGCTGTTGAAGTAGTGCACCTCGCTGTGCGCCATCCCGGTGAGCGGGTCGGTGCCGTTCTTGTCCGCCATGGTGAGTGGGTGAGTCGTTGATAGTGGTGAGGTGATTGGGGAGAGGAGGGGGTGGGAGGGGTGGGGTACGATAGGGTGTGACGGTTGGCTTCGAGAAATGTTTCGGCGGCGAAGCTTTGGCTAGCGGCCTGTCGCTGGCAGCTCGAGTCAAGCCGAACCGACTCTGCCGAGCGGGGACGGAGGGCCATATGTACCAAAAGCTCATTATTCAACCTCGCGTTTTCAACTCTAGCTTTTCGTCTATTCTAGCACTCTATAGTATACTCTATCACGTACAGCGCGTGGTATAGGCGCTACGGGCTAGCAAGGGCTCGCTAGCCTATACTTTAATCGCGTTCTACTACTCGCGTTCCGCTACTCGCTAGCTATATCGCTCGCTATATCGCTAACTATATCGCTAGCCGTGTCGCTGTCGCTGTGGCCGTGTCGCTGTCGCTGTGGCCGTGTCGCTGTCGCTATAGCCGTGTCGCTGTCGCTATAGCCGTGTCGCTGTCGCTATAGCCGTGTCGCTGTCGCTATAGCCGTGTCGCTGTCGCTGTA
>JAWDJV010000465.1:0-15671 GCA_033119285.1 Teratosphaeriaceae sp. CCFEE 6253
CGCTCCAGGGACGGCCTCGAATCCACCCGCCGCATCCGCGCTCACGAGCGCGAGGTCCGGGCCCAGCGCGGCGCGGCGTACAGGCCCGCGACCATCATCGCGCTGACGGGTCTGGCGTCGACGGAGACGCGGCAGGAGGCGTACAGCAGCGGCGTCGACAAGTTCATGCCGAAGCCGGTCAAGCTGGCGGACCTCAGTAAGGCTATGCTTGCTGAGCGGGGAAAGGGGGTATAGCGGATTCGTCGCTATGAGCACGCCACTCGGACTCGCTGGGTCGCGTCCTCGAAGATCGGGGACGTCTTTGACGGCAGCGCGACGCTTTCTTGCATAGCAGTGAGGAGCATTGTTCACCGGAGGCCAGGCGCAGCCACGCCATCGTTGCTTGTTTCGTTGCAACGCGCATAGCGATTCTTCAAGGGCTGTGCCGTGGGCATCTACAGTATATCTCGACACAGAGATCATTCGAGGCGCGTCGCCAAATCCTAGGTCAGGCTGCCCATCACGTCTGCATGGCCATAGTCGTGTGGCGAATCTTTTCGGGGCAGTTCCATCTCTACCCTCCCTCCATTCAGGACGTGACGGCTTGTTGTTCGCTCCGATACTCCGTACCAAAAGCTGCCGGTGGATGGCTGATGTAGACGATGGGACCTGCCGTTCCGCGCGGCGGCCCGCTCGGCAGACTCGGTCCGGCTTGACTCGAGCCGCCAGCGACAGGCCGCTAGCGAAAGCTTCGCCGCCGAAACATTTCTCGAAGCCAACCGTCACACCCAATCGCACCCCACCGCTCCCACCCCCTCCTCTCCCCAATCACCTCACCACTATCAACGACTCACCCCACCCATCATGGCGGACAAGAACGGCATCGACCCCCTCACCGGGATGGCGCACAGCGAGGTGCACTACTTCAACAGCTACAACCACCACGGCATTCACGAGGAGATGCTCAAGGACGAGGTGCGGACCAAGTCCTACCGCGACTCCATCTACAACAACCCGCACCTGTTTAAGGACAAGGTTGTGCTTGATGTCGGGTGTGGGACGGCGATTCTGAGCATGTACATACCATCGTCACCATAAAAGATAACCAACTTTCCTCTTGGGTAAATCTTACCCGAGTGGAGGGGTCGATTGTAGATGTGCTGACGGTACTTGGTTGTGCGTAGGTTCGCCGTCAAAGCCGGCGCCAAGCACGTCATCGGCGTGGACATGTCGACTATCGTGCTCAAGGCGCGCGAGATCGTCGCTGCGAATGGAATGTCAGACAAGATCACGCTGCTGCAGGGCAAGATGGAGGAGGTCACGCTGCCGTTCCCGGAGGTCGATATCATCATCTCCGAGTGGATGGGGTACTTCCTGTTGTATGAGAGTATGCTGGACACGGTGCTCTGGGCCCGCGACACGTACCTGCGGAAGGATGGGAAGGGGTTGATCTTCCCGGATAAGGCGACCATCTTCATGGCCGGGATTGAGGATGGGGAGTACAAGGACGAGAAGATTGGCTGTTCGTTCTGTCATCCTTGAGACCTTGACCATTCTTACTAACATTTGTTGTCAGTCTGGGACAACGTCTACGGCTTCGACTACACCCCCCTCAAGCTCACCGCCCTCACGGAACCCCTCGTCGACACGGTCGACCTCAAAGCCGTCGTGACGGACCCCTGCGCCGTGCTCACCCTGGACCTCTACACCGTCACCCCGGCGGATCTGACCTTCGCGCTGCCCTTCAACCTCCCCGTGCGCCGGACCGACTACGTCCACGCCCTGATCGCCTGGTTCGACATCGAGTTCGCGTGCTGCCACAAGCCCGTGCGCTTCAGCACGGGCCCGCACACCAAGTACACGCACTGGAAGCAGACGGTGTTCTATCTCGCGGATGTGCTAACGGTGGAGGCCGGGGAGAGCGTGCGGGGGCAACTAAGCGTGCGGCCGAATGACGGGAATCGGCGGGATCTGGACATCGCGCTGGATTACCAGACCGAGACGGAGGATCAGCATCGGAAGGCGGGGGGGCACTGCGAGTACAAGATGTGCTAGTCTGCGTATAGAAGGATGTGGAGACAAGAGTGGGGAGTGGCGTGGTGTGAAGTCCAGCTGCGGCATACGCGCGGACGATCACGTTAACGATGTGACGACCGCATTGAGCGAGGGCGTTGTGGGTCGCAGCTTTGGCTTCGCTGACCATCATGGGCGGTGTGTATAGCATAGCATAATCGCCATCTCCTGCATAACATCATATCACATGTCGCATACATGTACATATGGCCGTGACTTTTCGCGTTGGCATGTGATCGCGCGCTGATCCGTCCGTGTGTCGTGAAGCTTCCCACGTCCGCGACGTCGGTCTCTCACACCTTCACTTCAACACGACTTCATCTCACACTACCAACGACCATGCCATAGCTACTACCATCCCTCAGTATCATCCACGACGATGCCGTACTTCACCCTCCCGATCCTCCCGCCCACCGGCCCGCACACCAACAAACCCCACCCTCCCACGACCCACGACCTCTCCGCCCCGCCCTACGCCGGCCAACTGCCCACCGACACCCGCACCTACACCTCCGCCCCCGCCTCCACCACCGCGGTAGTAATAGACAATGGCTCCTCCACCCTCCGCGCCGGCTTCTCCACCTCCACCAACCCCCACCTGGCCTTCCCGCCCCTCATGGCGCGCTACACCGACCGCAAACTCAACCGCAAGCTCAACTTCGTCGGCAGCGAGATCTACTTCGACGGCACCGCGCGCGGGCAAGCGCGCGGCGTCTTCGAGACCGGCAGCGGCAACGTGGTCAACAACTGGGACGTGCAGGAGGGCGTGCTGGACTACGTCTTCGCGAAGCTCGGCGTGGACGGCCGGGGCAGCGGCGGAGTGGATCGGCGGGTGGTGATGACGGAGCCGCTGGCGAATCCCGGGTACGCGCGCAAGACGATGAGCGAGATGCTGTTTGAGCTTTATGGGGTTCCCGCGGTGGCGTACGGGGTGGATAGTCTGTTTGCGTATGATTTCAATGGGGGCACGACGGGGTTGGTGGTTGGGGCGGGGAATATGAGCACGCATTTGATTCCTGTGGTGCAGAGGAAGCCGCTGCTGCAGTACGCGACGAGGCTGGACTGGGGGCGGGCGCACTGCGCGGAGTTCTTGGCCAGGTTGCTGAGGAGCAAGTACCCGGGTGTGCTGACCAGTGGGAAGGTGACGGAGACGCAGATCGAGGACCTGGTGCGGCAGCACTGCTACGTGAGCCAGGATTACGATGCAGAGGTGCGTGGGATGCTGGAGTGGACGGGGCTAGAAGACCGGGATCGCGTGGTGCAGTTGCTGTTCCAGGAGAAGGAGGTTGTGGTCAAGACTGCAGAGGAGTTGCGCGTGGCGGAGGAGCGGAAGAAGGAGAGTGGGCGGCGCTTACAGGAGCAGGCGGCGAAGATGCGGCTGGACAAGCTGATCAAGAAGGAGGGCGAGGTGGAGTGGTTGAAGGATGTCCTGGGTAAGGTCCAAATCGCACCGACGAAGAAAGCCGCGCGTGAGTTGCTGGATGAGGAGGAGTTCAAGGATGAGGCGCAGCTCGAGCGCAAGATCAAGGAGATGGACAAGAGCATCCGCAAGCAGCGTAACAAAGACGTTGGCGACCTGGACGAAGAACCGGTCGAGCCGCCTACGTACCCACTCCTCGCTATCCCAGATGAAGAGCTCGACGAAGAGGGCATAAGAGCCAAGCGGCAGCAGCGGTTGTTGAAGTCCAACCATGATGCGAGGGCAAGAGCTAAAGCCGAGAAAGAAGCCGAGAAAGCCCGACAACTCGACCTCCAGCGCGCAGACGACGCCTTCCGAGAACGAGACTTCGACGCCTGGGTCGAGGAGCGCCGAGCCCAACGCCAGACCTTACTCCAGCGCATCAAGGAGCGCGAGCGCCTGAAAGCCGACCTCGGCAACCGCAAGAGCGCCGCGAGCCAGCAGCGCATGAAGAACATCGCCAACCTCGCGTCGGACAACCCGCTGAACCGCAAGCGCCGGCGCGGGCAGGAGAAGGACGACGACGGTTTTGGCGCCGACGATGGCGACTGGGCCGTGTACCGCGAGATCCAGGCCGGTCGCAACGATGACGAGGAGGAGGACGAGGAGGAAGACCTGCCCAGCTTGTTGAAGGAGGCGGAGCGGGTGCTGCTGGAGTTCGACCCGGCGTTCACGGAGTCCAGCACCGCGGCCGCGCAGACGGACTGGACGAAGTCCCTGCACCACGCCTTCCTGCGGGGGCCGTGGGGATTCGATCCGGAGTCCGCGCGGGAAGGGGCGCAGCTGCATCTGAATGTGGAGCGGGTACGGGTGCCCGAGTGCGTGTTCCAGCCGAGCATGGCCGGGGTGGACCAGGCGGGGATCGTGGAGCTGGTGCATACGCTGCTGCATGATCGGCTGGGGGAGGAGGTCGGGGGCCAGGTGGTGCGGGATGTCTTTCTCACGGGCGGGTACTGTCTCTTTCAGGGGTTCGAGGAGAGGTTGGCGAGGGAGCTGAGGGCGGTGCTGCCTGTGGCTGCGCCGTTGAATGTGAGGCGGGCGGGGGATGTGGTCGGGGATGCGTGGAGGGGGGCTGCGCGGTGGGCGGGGGACGCTGGAAAGAGCAGCGGCGGGTGGGTGACGCGGGGGGAGTGGGAGGAGTGCGGAGGGGAGTACATCAAGGAGCACAATCTGGGGAACGCTTTCACGTGATGAGGATGCGCGGGTGTGGGACCTTGATCATTCCGGGTTAGCGTGGTGTCCTGGGAGGTGTCTGGTTGGCCGGCTTCGGAATGAAGTGGTCGAGAGGGGTTTGGGATGAGACCTCTCCCTGGCTCATCATCGAGGCGCGGTCATTGCGTCCTGCATGTGGATTACAGCTCTGTGGCACCGCTGCAGGTGGTGTTTCTGGTGGATCCAGTGGACCGCACCTTCCCGGACTGATTTGCAGCGCGCCTTCCGCATGGGATGGGCCGCTCAGGTAGCGCGCTTGAGATGCTCAGACAGTGTCGGGGTTCGACACGAACGTCATCCGCGATTCCTTCCAACATCACTTCGACTATGCACGGCACCAACGCATCGCAGGCGTCGATGACAACTCGCACCTGGACCGCCCGCTTCCGCCTTGTCCACACGGCCGCACATAGTAAGTGCCCGACGCTCACGTGCTGTATACGGGCATAGAGCAGCGTCGCTGACCAGATCCAGAATCCGCGAAGCTTGTGGGGGGCGGAGTGATCACTGGCCTCATCAACATGGCCACTCTGCGAATATTGGCGGACGGACCCTCCTCAGAGCCACCAAGTGAGGAGCTCGTGTTTGCGGAGGACGGCGACGTCATGGTGGTCTTCAGCAATGGTGCACGTGTGCGCGTGGCCTCGGTCGTGCTGTCACTCGCCTCGCCGGTGTTCAGAAAGATGCTTGGTCCGCGGTTCCTTGAAGGACAGGCGCCGCGAAGCGCCGACGAGCCCCAAGACATCGTCCTGCCCGAAGACGATCCGATCGCAACGGCGCTGCTCCTCAGGATCATCCATTTCCAGCAACCAGTCGACGAATCCGTGAAACCATTTCTTCTTACCAATTTCGCCACGGTCGCGGATAAGTACGACTGCACGTATGACGTTGGCCTGATGAGCGAGGCTATGCTCAAGCGCCACACCGCGGTTCGCTTGCACGAAGAGACAGCCATGTTTACTCTGGGTCGCTTGACCACGGCCGCGTTCCTGCTGCGGCAGCAAGGCCTATTCGTGAGCTTCACGCGATCCCTGGTGCTCGAGGTGACGGAGCCCTTCTCGGGCATCATGGAGCTCAGCGAGTGCGGTCGGCTGTCCGCGAGCATATTGCGTGAGTCGCGGTGCAGTCGTTCATCGCGCGTGATCTCGCAGTGCTAATCATACGACAGTCGCACTGGAAGAGCAGAGGACGGCGGCCCGGGATACCCTCGTCACTGCACTCTCCGCAGACATCCAGGGCAACTGCGTGGATTGGGGTTGCGCGTCCCGGAATTGGCCCCCGAGCATCTTCAAGCACGAGATGCTCAACGCGCTCAACTTCCCGTCCTGGCCACCAACATGGGCGAAGTGGAGCCTGCGCAGCATGCTCGAGAAGCTACAGAGCGCTCAGAAGGTCCAGGGCTTGCGGACCATGTTATGCGGCCACGTCTACAACGTGACACTGCTGGACCCCGCGAGCCTGCAGGAGATCTGTCTTGCTGTCCGGAAGCGGGCCTACGGTATGTGTCCCGAGTGTGCGGACCAGGAGAGGTGGCAGTCGAAGTGCCCGCACGTGGAGAAACTGAAGCAGGGCATACCCAGTGAGCCTTTGGTGCTCCTGTGAGCTCACCGCAGCACGCTCCGAGAGTTGCATCACGGCGGCACATGCAGGGACGTGAGGGTCAGTCATGGGTAGTTGTATCATGTCCGGCACAGGGTCGTCGAGCAGCGGTGGGACGCCGAGACTGGGGAGCTGAAAGCACAGGGAGGAAACCGTGGAGGGAAGACGATCCGTCGGAGTGTTGTACGCTCTCACATCAGCCTCAAGCAAAACCTCATCAGCCCATACACCCCCGCCATCTGCGTATTCCCACTCTCATACCCCTCACACTCACACACGGCCCGCACCCCGGCCCCCGCCACAACCTCCTCCATCAACGTCTGCCAGCTCTCAACATCATGCCTATACATCTCCCCCGACCTCGTAGCCGGGTGTTTCAAGACCCCCGGCTTCTCTACGCCGCTCTGTCGCCCGAAGACCATAGATCCTGGTTGCGGTTTGAGTAAGCGGAGAGATTTCGTCAGGGCCTCGACTTGTTCGGCGCGGGAGAAGAGGTGATAGAAGGAGGCAGCGTGCAGCATGTCGTAGCCTCCCTCCTCCAGCCCCAGCTCCACGGCGGAAGGGGAGAAGAAGTCGCCGGCGATCATCCGGGCATCAAATGTGTCCCTGTCGTCGAAGAGGTCGTACCCCCCATCAAGAAACCCCTGTTCGAGCTCAAACCCCGTCAAGTTCGTAGAGGGTGCGCCATCAAAGACCAGTTTGCGGAGGTCCTGGCCGAAACAGCAGGCCAGATCCAGTAGGGTCTCGCCGCGCTGGACGCGGGACAGGATGGAGGGGTATTGGGGATCTTTGGCAATGCTGAGGGACATGAAGTTGTACTGGCCGATGCAGGGGTAGGGGAAGAGCTTGAAGGCGGCGTCACGCTGGGTCTGCACTCAGTATGGCGAGGGTGTGGGGGGAAAGAGGGGTGGAAGAGGTGGTGCGTACGATGGCGCGAACGTGAGGAATGAGATCAGCTTGCGGGACACCGCTGTATTGGGTGAGGATCGCGATGGCGTCGTCGCTCAGGACTGGGTCGTTGTCATCGTAGAAGGAGTTGGGGTCGAGCTTGCTGTCTTGCTTGGGGGCGGTCATGATGGCGGTCTTGCCGGTCACTCAATGATGGAGACGATACGGAAAGACGGTGCAGGTAGAAGATACGCGAGGAGGTCACATTGCTGCCAACATGTATGCATCAGCTGTCGCATGTGGAACGCGATGGAGCGCTGCATGCTGCCGTATCATGGAGCATGAGTCGTGGCAGTATAGGAACTGCTTCCTGATACCCCATTTCGGGGCCAGCTACGAATGGGCAGCAGCCGCATAGCTCGCACGCATCGAATCGAATTCGCCGAGTGCTATCGGTCCTCCCGCGTACATCCAATGTATAGGCGATCGAGGCCAACATGAGGTGGTGGAGCTGCGGGAGTCCTAGCGGCTGATCCCGCGATAGCAACGCTTTGTTTAGCTACACATCAACAGGACTCTCCACTCCGTGCACACTCCGTGCGGACGAATCACCAACGAACGCGCACATCGACGAAGACACATGACCATGGAGCCCAGCATGATCGACTTCGACGGTCCGCCGAGCTCACCATTCGTGACGGAGGTGGAGGCGACGAGCAGAAACGCGAGCAAGCACTGGCAGCCGCCCGCAGCATACGAAGATCTGTATGACGGAGAGGCTTCACCCATATCGTCTGCGTCGCCCGGGAGAGACGTCGCCGCATGCGATGTCGTGGGCGAAGACAAGGAGAACGTGCCACGCGACGAGCCTACCGCCACGCTGAAGCGGGTCTTCGCATCACCAACCAAGCCCGCGACACCCGTCGAGTCCCCCACGCCAAATCCGAGGCCAACTTCACGTGTCGAGCGACGCGACAGCGCCGATGCCGAGCTGACGCCGCCGCCCAAGTCCCGCACAGCCACGCCGAACAAGACTTCCCTCAAGCCGACCCGCAGCGCGGCCAACACCCCGCTCCCCCCAAGCCGGACTGGCTCCTACGCGCGCGCCACCCCGCGCGCCGACCAAACCGCCTCCGCTTTCCAAGCCGGCCTGGACATGCGCAACACCTCGCCGCCGCACGACGCCACGAATGTAGACGACACCTGCTTCACCACCTTCTCCGAGCTCCCCGAGATGACCCTCTTCGCCAAGCTGGGCCCGAGCCCGACCAAGCGCGGCGACACGCTCCGCACACCAGGTAGTGGCCGAGTAGACGCCACACCACGCACCACACGCAAGCGCCCCTCAACATCCCGCTCCCCGTCGCCCACCCCACGCCGGCAAAAGACACCCGCCGGCCCCAACAACGACGGCACGACCGGCTTCTTGATCGACTTCACGCAGCAGACCGATGGCGCCTCCCACCCTCGCCCGTCCTCCCCCGCCAAATCCGCCACGGAGTCGAACCTCCTCCAACACCTCCACAACCAGCGCTCCCCCATCAAGACGCGGCACAGCTACGCCACGCCCTCCAAGCCCAACAACAACATCCTCCACCTCCTGGACTTCGAGCTCCCGCCCGCGCCGACGCCGCGCTCGATCCCGACCATCACCGTCCGCGAGCTGGAGTCGCTGAAGTCGACGTACCTGTCCCAGATCTCGAGCCTGAAGGCCACGCTCAGTGGACGGGAAGCCGAAGTCGACAGTCTCAAGAAAGCGGTCGGGGACGCCGAGCGACGCGTGGGCGAGGCACAGGAGTGTGTGCGCGAAGAGCGGGGCCGGAGGGAGCACGTGGAGCAGGCCAAGGCGGACTGGGAGAAGCGGGGCAAGGAGGTGGAGCAGGTGCTGCGCAGCGTGAAGGAGGAAGTCCTCAAGAGTGAAGTGGAGAAGGAGGACCTGCTGCGCCGCGTGGACGAGGGGGAGCGCCGGGTCGAGGACGCGGAGGCCCGGGCGGTGAAGGCCGAGGAGCGGTTCGCGGACGCGCTGGCCGCGCGCGCCGGTAGTACCGGCGAGGGCGACGCGAGTCATGTGGAGGAGCAGGTCCAGCGGCTGGTGGCGGCGCAGATCGAGGCCAAGATCGAGGCGGTCAGTCGCGAGCTGCATGGCGTGTACAAGGGGAAGCACGAGCGGAAGGTGGCGACGCTGAAGAAGAGCTACGAGGCGCGGGCGGAGCGGAAGTGCGCCGACCTCCAGACTCGACTGGCTGAAGCCGAAGCGCGGTCTGATGAGATGCTGGTAGCGAAAGATGCCACGTTCTCCGGCCCAGTCACGGGGACTGCAGCCGTGGGTGTGGATGCAGAGATCAAGGCGCAGCTCGAGGAACACCGCGCCGCGCTCGCCCGCCTCGAGCACGAACTCGACACCTCCCGCGACCAGCAGGCGCAGCTCCTGGGTGAGCTACAGCAGGAGCGGATCGAGAAGGGCGATCTTGTCGCCGCCGTGGACGAGATGCTCGCGCTGCAAGTCCACGCCAGCGCCGACGCGTCGCAGGGAGGGGGGAGTACTGCGGCGGCGGCGTTGAGCGTGGTGCAGGATTTCCGGAAGAGTATCAGTCGCGCTCCCCCGCCGCTGGGGCAAGCTTCGGGGTTGAGGGCGCCGGGGAGCAGGATTGGGGGGCTGGGGGCGGTGGGTAGGAGTGGGAGTGGGAGTGGAGGGGTGGGGAAGAGTAAGCTGCTGAGTAACATCGAGCGGATGGGCCGTGCGGGTGGGACTGGGACTGGTGGGGTGGGGGAGTGATGAGTGGGTATGTTTGTGGCGCTACTAGGTGCACTGGAGTCTGTCTGTCATGGTGGCAGGATCTCAGGGGGTTGGGTTGGCGGTACCATTAGCTCGTCGAGGATGATGCTGGACCGCACCACTCGTAGGACAGGCGCAGCGAGCAGCAGCTCGTGAAGACGCACATTTGCTCCCGTAGTTCCGTAAGCATTGTTTCCACACTACAGCCATGACGTCTTCTCCTCGAAGGCTGAGTACGTTTGGTATGGTGCATGCGGGCGGGACGGCGAGAACGACATCGCGGCGAGATGTATGCCTGAACTTCTGCCTGACGATGCGGCAGCTCCAGCGTCCAGGAACCGATCACATCTGTTGCTCGTTCTCAGGCGCACGAGTCGCGGCAACGAGTCTCGCCACCGTGTGGCGATTGCACAGCAGCACGGTCCGTCGTGCTCCGGGAGCTCCGCCCTGCTCCGGACCGACCTCGTTCCACTCCGCACCATCCCCGAGCGGCAGCGTGACAGGCGGTCCGTCGCCCTCGGCTCCGACATCCCTCGGTAGCGACATCAACACGATCATGGCGTCCCAGGACCCGCTCCCCAAGCGCGACAACCACACGCCCTCCTGCGCCGTCTGCCAGCGGCGCAAGGTGAAGTGCAATCGGGTGTTCCCCTGCGGACCCTGCACGAAGACGGGCCTGCAGTGCGAGTTCAAGCCCGTTGGCGAGCCGCAGGGCCGGAAGCGGGTCAAGCGGAGCCACGATGCCGGCGACGAAGGTGACCCCGTGGCGGAGGGCGGGACGCCGCGGGCGCGACTGTCACCGCCGCAGCGTGAGTCGGATTCGGCAGGTGGAGGGGCATCACCGGAGGTCTTCCGGGGAGTGCGAGGTGAGGGCGGGTACCCTTACTGGAACGCTGTCCCTACCGGTGAAGCGCTGGCCGTGAGTGACAGCACGGCCGTGCGAGACTTCCGCCACTACCGTCCGTCCAACGCGCCAGCCGTGAGCGACACTCGGGATGATACCGGCTCGCTCGATCCGGCGATAGCTGGGCCTTCAGACGGCAAGACTGCGAGAGCCGAGGGGCATTTCCTGTTCAAGCAGACCCAGACGCAAGCAGTCCAACCGCCCGCGAACCAGATCGTGCAGCTGTGGCAGACTTATCTCAGTAATGTCGACCCGATCCTCAAGATCGTGCATGCCCCTACTCTACAGCAGACGATACTCGGCCAGATCGGGAAGCCGGCCTTGCCACCCAATCTACAGGCACTGACTTCCGCCATCTACTTCGTAAGCGTGGTCTCGCTGCAAGACGAAGAGTGCGGGACGCTGCTACAGATCCCCCGCAAGGAGCTCCTCGCTCAATACCGACAAGCGACCGAAGACGGCCTCTCCGCCGCCAACTTCGTCACCACCACCGACATCACCGTCCTTCAAGCCCTCATCTTCTACCTCGCCGCCCTGCGCAGCCTAGGCGAAGTCGCCGCCGTCTGGTCCCTCGCCGGCCTCGCCCTCCGCATCGCGGCCACCATCGGCATAACCCACGACCCCCCCACCCCCCCAACCCCAACTCCCTCCCCCTTCGACCGCGAGCTCCGCCGCCGCCTCTGGTGGGCGCTCGTCTACCTCGACTCCCGCACCGCCGAGCTCGTGGGCCAGGACGGCGACCGCCTGCTCCAGCGGCACGACGTGCGCCTCCCCGCCAACCTGAACGACACCCAGCTCTTCCCCTCCATGCAGCGCCTGCCCGAGTCCCGGCCCGCGGCGACCGAGATGTCCTACGTCCTGCTCCGCGCCCTCCTCGCCTCCCACCTGAACACCGTGCTCGGCGCCCCCGGGCCGGCGGGGACCTGGGCCCGGATCCGGTCGGCCAGCGTACCCATGGCGGAGAAGGCCAGCGTGGTCGAGTCGCTCGAGCAGCGCCTGCACGAGGAAGTCCTGCGCTTCTGCGACCCCACCGTGCCGCTGCAGGCGCACACGCTGAACGCGGCCCAGACCTTCCTGACCAAGATGCGGCTGGTTGGGAACATCCCCTACGATCGCAGCCCCGCCACGGCCGGGTCCGGGGAGGGGTATAGTGAGAATCTGTTCCAGCTCAGCGGGAAGATGATGCGGCTCCAGCTCGAGTTGTTCACGGACCCGAGCTTGCGGAAGTGGAAGTGGCATTGGCAGGGAACATTCCAGTGGTATGCCCTCGCGGAACTGCTGCGGCAGACGCGGCTGCGCGTGCAGACCGCGCCGGAGACGACGGCGGCGTGGTTGCTGGTCAAGCGGGTCCTGGAGGAGGTGGTGCCGCAGCTGGGCTGTGATCCGGAGAAGTGCGCGATTCTGACGGCGGTGCAGGCGCTGTTCCAGACGGCGATGCGGCATCGGGAGCAAGGTGGGGGTGCACCGGTGTCGGACGTTCGATCATCAGGCCAGGCCGACGGACATGAAGTGAGTGCCGGCGCCGCGCAGGCTGGCGGCGATGGCAGGCAGTCTTCGCACGCACGACAAATGAACGGCTTCAGCCGCGGTCTGGGCCACGGCGCGCGACCCTTCAGCGCGCTGCTGCCGGCCATGGACTGCATGCGCGCTTCCGCTAGCAGTGTGCTGGAGGCGGAGTCCGGTCACGGTCAGGCTGCGAGCAGCGTGGCTGGTGGCGGCGTGGATGAGGTCGGGGGGATGGCGCTGGATTTCGCGGCGGTGGATTGGGAGGAGTTTGATCGGTTGGCTGGGGAGCTGAGCGCGAGTTGAGTGTCCAATGGGATCTGGGAGGCACGATTACTGGGCGTGGGAGGCACGATTTACTGGGTGTGTGCTCGCGGTGTTCTGGAGCATACCAGGTCTTCGAATACATGGATGCCGGTATCCTGGGGCACGTGAGAGTTGGACGAGCATGGTTGGCTTACCGCGTTGCCAGTGCAGCATTGCAGCACTCATCTGACCCATCTACCCAACGCGACGACAACGAATATCTAAAGGACCTGGAATCCGCGAGCCCGGAAGCAGTCTGCGTCTCGGCAATGCCAGCACTCCTCGGTACCGAGGGAAACGCCAGCGATTGGATCCGTCGGAATCCCCAGCGGCGAGCGCCGACATGTCAGCCGCTTCACCACAACCGACCACCCCGGCATCCATCGCCTCGCACTTTGTCTTTGACCTGATGGGCGCAGGCGGTAGTGGAAGCGGATAGGATGTCGGCCCTATGCTCCCGTGCACGCCGTCGTGGTCCGCGCGAAAGCGAAGGACTACTTATCGCGAGCCTGAAGCCGCTATACTCCGTGGATACACATCATACATCGCATTCCACGCATACCAGGCATTATCTCCTCGGTAGCCAACCTCCCACCGATCCAGCACCGTGGTACGCAGCGCCGCCATGCCTCTCTTTACACACGAAATCGAGGCGGATGTACCGGCCAAAAGCTCCAACGATGAGGTCTCTCGTGCACCGCTGTCCGGCATCAGCGTCTTGGTGATCGGAGCCGGAGTAGGCGGTCTTGTGGCCGCCTTGGAGTGCTACCGCAAAGGGCACAATGTGCGCGTACTTGAGCGAGCGAGCTCAGCAAGCGCAGGCGGTAAGTCAAAGACCCACAGCAGACATCACGAGGCTCAAGCTAATGTTCGTCCAGGCGACATGTTCACCATCGGCCTCTCCGGCCGACGTTTCATCAAGCACTACCCAGCCATGGTGCGGGAGCTCGACGAGATCTCCATCCACAACGGCTGGACGCGGTACCGCAAGTGGTCCGGCGAGGACATCGGCCCCGCCACGCCCTTCAGCAAGATGACGGGCGGCGACGACACCCTGCCCGAGTCCGAGCTGCCCATGGTGATGCAGCTCCGCCCGCTCTTCCACCGTATGCTGTACCGCCAGATCCAGCGTTTCGGGATTGAGGTCTCGTACGGCAAGCGGGTTGTGGAGTACTACGAAGACGCCGAGCGTGGCATCGGCGGCGTCGTGACTGAAAAGGAAGAGCGTGAGGAGGCGGACCTCGTCATCGCCGCCGATGGCCTGGGCTCGCACTCGCAGGCGATCGTGCTGGGTGGACAAGGCAAGGGCAAGCCGTCCGGCCGCAGCATCTTCCGCGCCGCGATGCCGCTCGAGACCGCCATGGCGGACCCGCTGGTGGCGGCGCATTTCGGCCTCCACAAGGGCAAGAACCCTTGCATGCAGGCATTTCTGGGACCGAACACGCATTGCATGGTGCTGACGTACGTCGACAAGCACGGCGGGAACCCGCAGCTGCTGTGGGGCCTAACCTATACCGAGCCCGAAGGCAGCGCGCAGTCGACGACGGAGTCCTGGCACAACACCGTCAGCAGCGACGGCGTCCTACACATGATGGAGAAAGTCCCCGGCTGGGCCGAGCCGATGAAAGCACTCGTCCGCACGATGCCAGAAGGCAGCATCGTCTTCTGGCCCTTGCTCTGGCGTGACCCGACCCCCTGCACGCACTCGCAAGCCAGCCGCATCCTCCAGATCGGCGACGCGGCGCACACCTTCCTCCCCACCTCCGGCAACGGTGCGACGCAGGCGATCGAGGACGCGGTGACCATCGCCGCCTGTCTCCAGCACGCCGGCCACGCAGCGAAGGTGCCGACCGCTGTGCGCACGCACGCCTTGCTCCGCGGCGACCGCGTGGCGACGGCGCAGCTGCTGGGGTTCCACAACGCGGAGCGCTTCCAGAAGACGGACCTGAAGGCCGTGGGGAATGATCCGAAGAAAGTCAATGCGAAGGTGCCGCGGTGGATCTTCACGAGTGATCCGGAGGTGTATGCGGATGGGAAGTATGAGGAGGCTGCACAGAGTCTGAACGAGGGTGGGGTGGGGTTTGTGAATACGAATATCCCTGAGGGCTATGTGCCGGAGCCGTGGACGATGGCGGGGATTGAGGCGCTGTATGCTGAGGGGAAGGAGGTCGAGTTGAAGGGTGATTGGTCCTGAGCGGCAGTGTCGAGTTGGTGCCTTTGCTGGGGATGGAAGTGCCTGCTGGAACGCTCTGCTCCTTTGGCAAGATACGCATGCCGGCGCAAGCATGACTATACCGCCACTCCATCGTCCATCACCATCCCAAGGTCTTCGACCGACGCGTCGTCCAGTCTGAAACACCACGGGTGCGGCGTTGTCAGCCGTCCATCAGCACGGCTTACCGACGAAACATCGCCCAGCCGACACCATACCCAGGACTACCGACACAAAGACTACTGTCCCCACAACATATATAAGATACCAAGCTGCCGCGCCCGACATCCACTGCCACGCAACGCTGGGCTCTGTATCTGACAGCCTGGGCTATGTACTTGAAGCGGACAACACTCGTGCTGCTACTTGGCTGTTCACATCGCCATGTCCGAGCACGACACCACACCACACAGGTACATGTATACGAATCCCCGAACCGTCTCCTTCACATTGGGCAGTCTCCTTCAGCAGTGTTCCTCAACACATTCCATTCATTCGCATCCAGTTGATCACCACATTCATTCCTTTCGAAATTCAGTTCCATCACCATGTCCAGCATCCGGAATCTTCTCCTCGCCCTCCCGGCCCTGGCGGCATCGCTGGCGTTGCCGCGGGTCTCGGAGTACGGCCTGGCCAAGCGCCAGATCACGACCAGCCAGACTGGTACCGATGGTGCGTCCGCATTCACTCGTGCTGTCCTTTGAACGATCCTGTTGAGACTGATGCCGGTGTCACAGGCCTCTACTACTCCTTCTGGACC
>JAWDJV010000466.1:0-15661 GCA_033119285.1 Teratosphaeriaceae sp. CCFEE 6253
ACAGACCGCCGCGCACGTGAGTCGGTGGCCGGCGAGCAACGGCCGGAAAGTAAGTTGGCACAAGGGAGGCCGGTGAAAACTCTGGTGCCTCAGGCATTCCATCCCGACCTCTACATACACGTACGACCACAGGCCAATGGATATAGGCCATCCCACCCACCCTAGTACACTGAAGCACTAACGTCTTCGGTCTTGTGGGTTCCTAGCCAGCCTAGAGACTGGCGTCCACCCCACTACGTATGCCAGACTGATCTCGCCACCCTAGGCACTCAGCTCGCTCGTAGCATCGGCGGCCCTGAGCCCTCTACAAGGAAGGTCACTTGGCGTTCGTCGTTCCTCAAGAATCTCCCGGCTGGATAGCAGCTTGCAAGAACAATCACTGGCAGGCTGCTCCGGAACGAGACTCTCGATCTCCAGGATTCGGTGCGTTCGCTGACTATCCATAGGAACGTAGCACGACGCCTTGCGCACCACCGCCCATGTGCACTCGCGGCTTCAACTCTGCTCATTCCTAACACCTCGGCACTGCATCGCTCATACTATGCCTGGTATCTGACATATGCGGCTGCCACTTGTCGGCTTGTAAAGCGTTCCGGAGACACCAATTTACACCGGGTTCCGCTCCCTTCACCTGCACGCCTTTTTGAAGCACCCATTATGGCACGCGGCAGCCAGAGCCTAATCGCAGACTGCTACGTGCACTTTCTCGCTCGAGCTGACATGAGTCAGTCCCTCCATCTTGTCTTTGGGGTACGTGGCAGCACCGGACTCACGAGATTGTGCTTGCCACTGCACCCGTACGCGTTGGTGCCCTGGGCGTTTGTTTTGCAGGCACTGTTTACGAGCTCGCAGGCTATCGTGCGGCCTGCGAGAACTGCGAGGGTATTGGTGAGGACGAGGGAGAGCTTCATCTTGGTCTTCGGGGAGGGATGCTGAGCTTTGAAGGGTGTTGGTTGTTCTGCGGCCGTATGCACAGGAGCTAGGTGGCTTAGAACTACGAGGGATTCATCAAGTGCTGACACTCCTATCGCTGATCTTTGACGATTGGCCGTGCCCGCGCAGGATCAAGTCGCACGCGGGAGGACGGAGGGAGCTGCAGCCATTCGTGTTCGCATGCTCCATCCGGGCTACCGCTTCGTTCGGATCCCACCTCGTATACGCCTATGATCTTCGGTTCCGCCACTAAGCTGACAATAGCTCCACCAAGCAGCATTGCCACTTCCACCGGTGGGCTCAGGATCCGCGAAGTTAGGCAATCTTCTTGCACTTCTCGCTTCTTCTTATCACCTCACGATGTAGTCGGGTGAACAAATGTAAGTGCTTTGCGGCTTCGTCGGCGTTCTGATAGTGTTGTGCAGAGTGTACGGATACTAACTCCGTGCGCAGCGCAGAGTATCACGGATGTTGGGACATTGCAAATGGCAGGGACCAAAGAGGACATACGGAAAGCAGCGCCGTGCTGGTGCATACAGTTGCAGGTGAAAGCAGTGGCACGCGAGGGGACGTAAGAGAACGCAAGAGTGCGGGAGAGATGTTTTCAGCTAATGCGGTGCTTATGCCCAATCGTTTAAGACTGAGCAGAACGTCATGCGTTGTTGTAGGAAAGGGATAGACGTACGACAATCCGTCGCTATCGGCGGTATCGAAGTATCGCGGCTCGAGCATCACATCACAGACTAAGACAGCGGCTGAGTATCTGGTCTGTGAGACAGCCCATTCCACCGGGAGCCGGGATTTGGATTCAATCTGTGTCATCAGGGCAGACGACCGTGGCTGCAATGTGTCTGGCAGCATATCTCTCACAGCCGAGACATCGCTCTACGTACGATCCCTCTTGTATGACGGCGGCGGACTATACGGTCGCAGGCGCTTCGGTCTAGTCTCCGGCCTCTACTTGGCCGACGCATGCACTTTATTGGCCGATCTCAGTATGATCTCATACTGTGCGCAGACTCGATCATTCCAGGCGACGCGACCCTGTCGGCAGGCCGTCGAGTCTATTCGAGTCCAGCCCCATCTGAAGATACTCATGCGGCACGGCTGCCAAAATTGCCAGCTACATCCTGAAACCGCGGGTGGTGCACAGGGCCACATGATATCCCTTTTTGTGGCGTCTCGTGGCGCACCCAGACCCAGACCATGAGACCCTGCCTCGACCTCAACAACAGACGCCTTCGATCCCTAAGACGAACTCGAGGCGGGTGGCTGCTATTCAGATCTAATTGGGATCGAACACAAGATTTGGGGCTGATCAGCCAAATGTTGCGGGAACAGAAAGCGATTGAGGTGTTGGAAACGAGTCGACGGAGCCGCACCCCCAGTGAGCGGCCGTAGGGGGGGAAAGAGAGGAATGGGACGGGCGGGAGGAGCTGGGATATACCATTCACCGCTAAGTGCCCTGCTTTCTCGAATGGCCGAAGCTCTTCCTGATGAGCCGTACGTTTTGGTAGCCTCAATCTGGAGGCCCACATTCACGCACACGTCACTCGTACCGACGTCAGTGGAACCCAGAAGGATACGCTTGTGACGCTTGCGACTCGATGATACGGCGGACCCGTGGCCAGAGTCCTCCATCGTACGTGCATGCGACGTTCGTTATGCCCATGACGTAGCAATCGGGCATCAGCGATGGACAGCAATTGCAATTGGGGGGAAATACATGTAAGAGGGCAGGTCTTCCACAGTCGTCCACACATGAACTTGCCCTCATCGCGCAAGCCATAGAGTGCCCGCTTTATCTCAGACACAACACGCAGCCGGAACTGATCGACACAACGTTCCTCTTGGAGACCTTGCTGGACGGCCTGGACGATCTCGAAGGCGAGGCGCCAAATCTGTACGTCGATCTGGAAGGGAACGATCTCTTGCGAACAGGCACATTTTTCCCCGTCAACATACTTGTTGACGAGCGTGAAAAGGGGGACTTGATCGATGTGACGAGTCTTAGACAATTCGCGTTCTATATCACTGGTTCGGAGGGGCGCAGCTTGCGCGACACAATAGGTGTCCACGGAGATCATCAAGGTATTCCTCGACGTCCGTAATGATTTCGACGCACTGTATAGCTTGTACGGGGTCAGCGTTCAGCGCATCTGGGACTTACAGCTGTTCGAGCTCGCGTCGAGGAACTTCTTCAAGAGATGCGTGAACCACTTCCCCAAGCGTATCGAAGGAGACTCCTGAACCCGGGTGGGTCGAGAGAACGAGATGGCGTCGTGTCGAGGACAAAGACTTCCTATTACATAACCGCCGCCACCTTGTACTGCGCTACTTGCTAGCTAAAGCATGCGGCCTATGGAATCGTAACGGGAAGTATAAGGATCCTAGGATAAGAAGCATCGACCTCGCCCATCGAGGCCCAAGGGTAGATGGCCAAGGAGTGAACTCAATGCACGCTCACCCCTGCTGCCGCTACGCAGCAGATCGATCCAATGGTATACGCTTAGAGACAGCGACGAGATGCCAAGATAGCACTAGCGGTCCGGGGATCATAGGTGCGGGCGTTCCGAACCTCGGGGGTATGCAGGGTCTAACGCCTCTCTCCTACTAGGTTGCGGCGAAGCGGCACACGGGAAAGCGTATTCTTGCGGTAACTCCTAGGTGCTCGGTCATCGGTCTGTATCACAGAAGTCACTTTGGTAGAGGCTAGGGACTAGTCAGGCATTTTCAGAGGCGCGGCCCCGTTCCCGTGAGTTGTTTATTAGTCTGGCGCGGTCGTATAGGCAAGGGAGTAGCATCGTTTAGGTAGAGCGTATCGAAGAGCCGATTCAAACTAGAGAGCAGATGTTGAGCGATGGACGGCTGGACTGCGAAACTTAAAAGGACGGCCGGCTTTCAGTGTCTTACAATCGGGTTAGTATGTAGACAACCCGCTGTACTCCACGTTTCATCGATCGTCAGGGACTACCACTTAGTCGCTCTAGGACTCTGGGGCTTGATCGCGGAGTGCATGAGTCCGAGACTTTATTGAAGAGGCAAAGTTCATGTCTGAATAGAGTCATCCAAGGTGCGGTAAGGGGGCGGTGAGAGTCTGAGGATAAGTATATCACGGCCAGCTCTGCCTTCGATCATCAGTAGAGCACCATCCAGAGCATCATCTCCTGCCTCTACCTCTCGACACTCACATTCTTCGAAGCTCGACAAGACTATCAATTGCATTCAGAATGCAGTTCACCCTCGCTGCCTTCGCTGCGCTGTTCAGCATCATCGCGGCTACCCCAACACCTAGTGCTGGTGGTCTCCCAGGCCCACCAGCGGGGAAGTTCTCGCACGTCAAACAGCAGTGCCAGGCTCATCAGGCCAACATTCGCTGCTGCAACCTTGCCGGCGGCAACAATGGAGGCAACAACAAGTACGACATTCAAGTCGGTGATCAAAGCATCGCGGCCATCTGCGACCAGGACATTACTAGTATGTCTCCCCTATATGTCATCTTCTCAGATACGAAGCAGTGCGGCTAACGCAACCGCTCCGCAGAAGCCGATGGGAACAAACAGACGCAGGCCATCTGCTCTGTTACCGTCGCTTGTTGCATCGGTGACGGCTGCATTGCCATTGCCAACTAGAGTGCAGAGCCCAGGTACGGATGCAAGGCGACCAGAAGATGGGGACCGCTTGAGTGCGATTGAAACCGGAGCTTGCACGGAGGCGAAGCAGTACATCTCGAACGGGTGGATGATGTAGGGTTGTAAGTAACGTTGTTCGGCACAACCAACACGCTCCTTTGAAGCCGTCGACCTTAAACAATCGTCGCCGACTGTGCTCGTGAACCAAGTGCAGTTCATTGTGTTAGTACGCTAGCATTATGGCGAGGCATCCGTCCGGTAAGCCCTTCGTGTTTTCCACAGCCGACCCCGTCCGCTCTGGTGCACTCATGCTCGTCGAAGATTCCGTTGGGCGGCGGAGGTGAGGTCGAATTTGAGGTGCCTCAGGCTTCAGTTTTGACTTCATCCTCCCCTCCAGCCATTGGCCAAGAGAAAGTCACGCATACGCGGCTCTGTCGTGCACCTTCTTCCTCGACTTCGGAACGTCAAGTACAGAACTCTTATGTTGTACTACGACGAACATAGGGATGTCGACACTCGCTACCAGGCTGAGCAACGAGCTCGGCCTGACCACGCTGTCGAGATGCGGCAGGGACGTCTACCTGCTCCTCGTCGCCCGCTTCGCCCGGATGTTTGCATACGGCAGCAGCACCCTGATCCTCGCACTGTATCTAGCGGCTCTGGGGCATTCCGACGTCAAGATCGGCCTATTCATGACGCTGACGCTGGTCGGCGATGTCGCGATCAGCCTGGCACTTACCGTCGTCGCGGACTCACTGGGCAGGAGACGAATCTTAATTTTGGGCGCCCTGCTCATGACAATCTCCGGGATCGTGTTTGCTACGGTGACGAGCTACTGGATGCTACTCCTGGCGGCCGTGGTGGGTGTCATCAGCCCCAGCGGCAATGAGATCGGTCCCTTCCGGGCTGTGGAGGAGTCGACCATCGCTCATCTGTCCGACCCCAAGACCCTCTCGGACGTCTTTGCGTGGTATGTCGTGCTGGGTACGCTCGGGACGGCCGGTGGATCACTGAGCTGTGGGTGGGCAACGCAGGCCCTGCAAGCGGGTGGGTGGAGCGAGGTGGCATCGTTTCGGCTGGTGTTCTGGGTGTACGCTGTGATTGGCCTGGTGAAGGCTGCCGTGAGCTCTTTCCTTAGCCCGGCATGCGAAGTTGAGCAGCCGCAGAAGGGTGCGCCAGAGGCTCGACCCGGAGACCCGCCAATTGAGCTGGATGAACAGCAGCCGTTCCTCGCAGACGACGATGCCGAGGCAGCACAATCACAGCCAGTGGCAAGTGAGGCACCGCCAAAGAAGCAACCGTCTCGACGGTTCGGTATAACCAAATTGTCACCGAAATCGCAAGCAACACTGATCAGACTGTGCGCGCTGTTCTTCGTCGACTCTCTCGCCAGCGGCATGGTCCCCGGCTCGCTCATAGCTTTCTTCATGGAGCGAAAGTTCGGCATGCCCCAGGGCAAGCTCGGCACGATCATCGCCGCTGCATCGTTCGTCTCCAGCATCGGCAACATCTTCGCGTCATCCATTGCCAAGCGAATCGGTCTGGTCAAGACCATGGTCTTCACGCATTTGCCGAGCGCAATCTTCCTTGCACTGTTCCCTTTGCCATCATCACTGGTCTTGACCATTGTTTTTCTGGTGGCCAGATCAAGCCTGGCGTCAATGGACCAAGCGCCCCGCAGTGCTTTCTTGTCCGCCGTTGTACTGCCCGGAGAGCGTACGGCGGTCATGGGGATTGTCAACACTGTCAAGACGATGAGTCAGAGCTCAGGACCACTCATTACTGGGTCTCTGGCCAGTGGGGATCACTTCTGGGTAGCTTTCGTGATCGCCGGCGCGCTCAAAGCGTCCTACGATATCGGGATGCTGACCATGTTTGTCAACACTCGTGTTGGGGGAGGCCAAGACCCACCGGCAGAGGGAGGAGATCGCAGTGATCTGCAAGGCTCAGGCGCGGATGGTGAGGGAAGTGATGGCGATAGCACGAGCCCGCGAAAGTGAGCGAACTTAGGTGGTTGCTCGAGCACTGCGTGCGTGCCAGAAAACGTCGCTCATCCACCAAAGTTCATTCTCAGTGCAATGGTCGGCTCACGGTCGCTCTCCATGTCGCTCTTCGTTCCACTCACTCCAGCTCGTGTCTTCAGGACCTTCTCGAGGAGCGTTCTTTGCTCCCCGCTCAACGTTGTGATCACAGCTCTGAAGATGCTATTGTTTGCGGCTGCAAGGTCAAGCAAGCGAGCTCCAACCTCTTGGTACGTCGTGAGCCCACCCTTTGACGCTCTCTCCAGAAGTGCAGCCATCACCAGGGCAGTGGCCGTCGGTCGCTCCGTCTGTGCGACTCTCGACACCCACATGGTCAAGGTTTGCGCACTAAGGGTTCTGCCCTCCTCAAGACCTTCCAGCTCGGCAGTGTCAGCCATGAAGCTGATTGACACGGCTACCAGTGGCGCAGATGCGATGCCTGCGGTGACCAGAGTCCGAATGCAGCCCGCAGCTACTCGCGATGTCGTTGGGGCTTCCAGGCTCTCGCTCAGCTCGATCACGAAGCGTGTGACAAGCGGATCAGTCTCGTCAAAGTCTCGGGGCGCGGTAGACAGCAAGACCGTGATGGCCAGCAACGTGCTTTTCTCACATGGCAAACTTGCCCGAGTCTCTCGGCGTTGTGCGTGTTTGAGGATCGAGAGCATCCGCGCCAAGGTATTCCTTAGCTGCCCCTGTGTCTCTCTGTGGCCGTCGTCTGCAATGCTAGTGATGAAGCGGCGGAAAATGGGTAATGCTTGCGGCACTACCGTAGCCTGGCACACGCCGGTCGCCAAGATTGTCACGAAGATGTGCAGGATCGTCGCATGCAGGTCCGTCTTGATGATCGAAGGGAAGACCTCGGACACTTCGACCAGTGACTGTAGAGCGGTGCGAACTAGCGCGGACGCTTCCTCGGAGGCCTCTAGTCGAACAGATACTGGCGTCTCGGACAAGCCGGGGATCAGCCCGCCCAGCACCAGCACGATGATACGTGTCAGCTCGAACAGCTGCTCAATCTCGTCTGACAGTGTCTCGCCATTGATCGGTGTCTGCACGCCTTGCCGTGACGACGGGTGGACCAGGCAAAGGTTGCGCGCGATCTCGACGATGATGGACTGCACGCCGAGGCTTTCAAGAAGTACCATCCTGGATAGCAGATCGATTGTCTCCGAGAAGATGACCTCCTGGTAGACGGCACTGCCTGCTACAGATGGCCGCAGTATCTTCTTGAGCGCCTGGAGGATATCGAGATTGCGCTGCCGGGTCGTCACGTCATCGTCGGTCGAACGAACAGCAAGTGACTCAAATGCCAGCCCGAATAGAACGAAGAAGAAGGCCACCGGCTCTTCTCTGTAATTGATACCTGTACTCTTGCGTACGAGCCCCATTGTGCCATTGGCCTTCAGTTGGCCATCAGTGTCGGTTTGTGGGCTCTTGCCGTCCAGAGCCTCAAACACGATCTCGCTGTCTTCGTCGATCAGGCTTGCAATTGCATCCACCAGACTAAGCCAAGAGTCTGCGTAAAACTTGAGTAACGTCTCGCGATTGAGTGCTGCGTACACGGTGTCCACATCGTCGGACAAGGTAGCACCGCCCAGACTCGCAGAGATATCAGGCTCAAAACGCAATCGCGAGTACTCCCGCAAGGACGCAAGCCACAAGGGCACCAGCTGAGCGATATGCGGCTTCACGACATCCCGTAGATACTTCTGCTCTCCGCTCGCAATCTGGAGTTGAGCCCAGGCAGCGAAGACAGCCATGCGAACCATGACTTGCGAGTTGGCGCTGGGCGACTGCAGGTCACCGATACTGGCGCTGGTAGACTCATTTGAGTAGCCCTCGAGCGCGGAGACAAGGACCTTGAGGATGCGGCCCATGCGATCGATGTCTGTCACGATGCCCGTGGCGATGAACGTCGCACAGACGCTTACGGCGGCAGCAGCGAGTTCCGGGGACGAGTCGGCCGCGAAGGCTGGCGTCAAGGCCGAGCTGATCTGTGCCTGGTACTGCTCTAGCAGCATGGCCTCTGGGAAGTCCGGATCGGGTACGCGGCCGAAGAGCTTCAGGATCTGGTCAATGATGCGCATGCCTACGACACGAAGACCCGTCACGCCAGCGGTCGATGCCGAGAAAGCGATGCGGACGACATCGGCAACCTTCTGCTGCAACGCCACGACGCCTGGGCTATCCTCGTTGATGGCCGCCTCTTTGCTGATCACGGTGATGAGGTCGTGCAAGCACCCCATGGCGAACAGCCGGACTTGCCAGCGCATGAGCTCTTGCGTAGATGTCGGCGCCTGCGATTCGTCCTCCTTTGCCACGCCGGCCGCAGCAGCGAAGCCCGCGACTTCCTCATCCTGCACATCTGGAGCAGCCGTATCTTTGGCAGTGGATGTCGTCGGCTGTTCGACCTTAGCTTTAGTCCTTGTCAAGATGGTGTTACAGCGATGTATCCATTCCGTAGGGTTGCTTGGCCCGGTTTGGTGCAACCAATTCGAGAAGATGCTCCGGATGTCTGCTTGGTCTGGGTAGGCATTGAGGTAATCCCACAGCCGGTCTTCGAGGCCTGGCCGAGCAGTACGTATGATGCCCGGGGCATCGCGCCGCATCAACACAGACAGCCCATGTAAAGCGACCTTTGCCGTCTCAGCTGAGCCCAACTCGATGTCCTGGTGCAGACCCTCCAGATATTCAGCGAAATGCAGATGGCCCGGTGCGTACAGGGACAAGTGTTCCAGGCATCGCAGGCTCTCGAGTCGAATGCCGACATCAGCTTCGCTCGAGAACAGCCGCACGAAAGAGACGATCATATCCCTTGTCCTACTCGCATCCTGCAGATCCGGCCCAAGCACATTGATCGTGCCGTCGATTCCTCTCGCAATTGCTGAAGTGACAGGCAGATCCATGGTCATGTTCGACGGCGCCAGCGCCGCGGTCTCCACGTTGTGACTGTCAGACACATACAATCGACCCAGCATGCCAATCGTATTCGAAACGTATCCCACGAAGTTCAGCCCAGCTGACTCGGCGACTTGGGCCAGGCTGTCCAGGGCCCAGAAGTGAACGTGGGGATGCGCATCGGCTGCCAGCGACATCAAGATGCCGACGATAGTCTTCATGTGGAAGCCGGCGGCCATCCCGCCAAGCTGGGAGTGTATGCTGGCGAGCGCTGAAGCGCAGCCGGCGCGGACGTGGGGCTCGCGGTCGTTCACGATCGTCTCGGTCAGATACGTGACTTCGACGGCAGTCAGGGCATTGCCAGAACTCCGACAAAGATCGCCCAGAGCGTGTGCTGCTAGTAGTCGCACTCGTTCGTCCCGGTCCTTGATGCATCCATGTAGCAGAGCCTGAACAGCCTTCTCCGTCGCCTGATTCCGCAGGTCGCCCTTGGCCGCCTCTTCCTCGCCCGTCGCGACCTTGCACGCAGCGTAGAGCGCTAGCGCTGCGTTCACAGTAATCGCTGCTTTCCTCGCCGGATCTTTCTGCAATGACACAGCGCTCAGCGACGATGCCATCTGCTCGAGTGCGCTTTCCTGCACCCGAGGGACCTGCAACGGCAAACAAAGCGCGAAAGCAGAAATCGCCGCATTGACGGCTTCGGTTGCCGCAGGATTAGGAGACTGCTCCTCTGCCGCCGGTAGATAAGTGCAAGTTGCATCGTACTCCAGACCTGTACCTATCGGTGAACATATCACATCATTGATCTCGTCTTCGTCGTCATTACGTGAAGACCAGTGCCTGCTAGTCCTTCCTGAAATTGGATCCCTCACATCCAGACCCCGGACCAGGCCGGCCAGTCCAAAAGCATAGTTGTCGCCCACGTCCCAGATACTTTCGAATGCCGCAGCAGCACTTGCAATGGCGGCACTCAGTGAGCTGGGGGCGAAGTAATCGGCGTCGGAAAACGAGGCTACTGCCAGCAGCAGCACGGTAGAATGGGCAGCGCTCTCCAAGCTGCCCACGGGACTCAATTTGAGCAGTAGGGAGAAATCTTGAAAGACACGTCTCCGCACCATGACCTCGTAGTCCTGCAGCTGAAGCGCCGGGGAGAGGCGGTTCGTCGGGTCATCGGAGATCTTCTTCTCCGGCAAGCTTTGCAGGAAAGCGACCGTGTTCTCCAGCATGCCCGATAATCGTTTCGAGACATCCGAAGTGAGCAACCGCTGGTTATACGTCAAGAACGCCTTAATAGAGCCCAGCGCGCATTCCCGGACATGCGCCAGGTAGCTCAGCTCGATCATGTTCCTTTGGCTCATGTTCTCCTTCGGCACCGGCCTCGGCAATGCGTTCTTCCACAGCAGCATGAGCTGCGAGAGGTGGATCTTGACGAAGTTGGGACCCAGAGACATGAGCCCGCCGATCATGATCCACGCGACCTGCAGCTGGCAACTCGACATGCGGAGGTCAGAGCTCCCGCTCGACTTGAGGAGGGTGGTCGCTTGCTGCAGGACCCGGGCATAGACATCCACCGAGCCATAGAGCGGATGCGTGCTCGACGTACTCAGCACAGCAGCCAAGCCATGCGCATAGCCTATACATCGCCGGGGCGCCTGTCTGGGCCCAGCGAGGAGGTTCAGCTCGCGGTTGAGGCTGTTCATGCAGATCGTCACGGTCGGCAGGAGCTGTTGCGGGCACGCCAGCACAAAGCTCCGCAGCGCTTTCGCGGCGTAGACCTGCACCGTGAAGTTCGGATGCTGCAGGACTTGCAACAGACCCTCGCGACACGTGTCAGCGATGCTCCCGATGGCGGCATCCAGGGACTCGGTCAGCGCCGCGAGAGCGCTCAGAGCGCCGACGAGTGCATGCTTGCCAGGCTCCGGGCGCTCCTTGACTGCTTGTGGGTAGTCCTTGATGATGTCGTTGACCAAGAAGCGGCACGCATTGAGTTGGGCCGTCTCGCCCAGCATCCTGCCCACCACACATTCTAGGATCGTTCGCACGAACCTACGAGTGATGGCTTGCCGATATTTGTTGTACTGCAGCCCTGGATAACCGAGGATGTCGGTGAAGCAATGGGTCGCGATGTCGCCGAAGTTCTTCTCCACGACATTCTCGCCCAGGGCTTTCAAGACTTTGATGTAGCATACAGCGATGCCGGCTCGTGCTTTGTTGGTAGTCGTCGAGAGGCAGTAGCGTGTTGACAAGATCTTCAGCAACTCTGGAAGGGTGTAGGATAGCGCAGTGGCTGGCTTGTCCGGCGCCGGCGACGAAGCACGATCGAGCTCTTCATCGAGATCTTCGCCTTTGACGAGCTTCCTCGACTTGCGAGGTTTCCGTATCCGAGGGACGGCGTCCTTGTTTGGAGACTCAGAGTAGCTCTTCACAAGCTCCGCGGCAAGACACGAGGCGGCTGCCTGTCGCACCGAGACAGACGAGCTTTCCAGAGTCTTGAATAGAATGGTCCGCAGCTTCTCGAAATCATTCGAGTTGTCAAAGTAAGTCGTGGTGCGCACCAGCTGCTCCAAGCACCAGCAAGCGCTCGCTTGCACGAGCAGAGACCTGTCGCCGCTTGCAGCATTGCGTGTCTGCTTCCAGATACCGCGGGCGATATCTTCATCCACCGCCACGACAATGCCTTTCAGGATTCTACCCAGCGACCTGAAGATCGCGCTTCGATAGCCGGTATCGTTTGACGCCGCTTTGAGACCCTTCAGAGCCGCTGTACAAGCCAACGGCGATAGGCTGAACGCACTGTCGCCCGCCGCTTCGAACAGTGCTCCCAGACACGAGACCGCAGCGTGTTTGGCTCTGACGTCTTTCTCCTTCCCCGCCTGCACGATGGCGACCAGCTCGTTGACAGACTCGTACAGCAGCTTGCGGTTCTCTTTGCCGAAGATGCCGGCGAAGCATCGTCCCAGATTGTTGCGTATGACTCTGGTTGGTGAAGGTGAAGACAGGTTCACGATCTGGAGGAGCTCCTTCTTGAGCGAGGCTTGCTCGGCTGCTGCGCCTTCGGCGTCCAGAGCCTCGACATGGCGCACGAGGTCGGAAGTGAAGGTGAGGAGGTAGAGGCTTTGCTGCTCCGACGGGAGTCCGTGTAGCTTCTGAACGTCCAGCTGGAGTGGCGCAGATTCGCCATTGGATGGGGGTTTGGGTGTCTCCTTGGGCACCACCTGGGATCCTGAGTCGGCCATAATTGGCATAAGCACGTGCGGTCCTCAAGTTCCCGTCATTATGCTTCGTCAGTCGTCATAGCATCTCCGGTGTCGCGTGAGGGTGTGTATGAGGGAGGGACGAGGTGCTTCGCTGCTCACCCCCGAGCTCACCTCCGCAATCTGGGGTGCACCGAGAGTGGACTCGACCACATTCCTAATCTAACCACGGAGTTTACAAGAACCATGGCACCCAGCAGAGGACTCTTCGCCATCTCGCCGCTGTCACCAGTCCAGCGGCCAACCCACATCTGCCAGCGCTGTCGGCTCCGCTGCGTGAGCACCTCCGCCACCCTCGCCTCCGGCCACAACCGCTGGTCCAAGATCAAGCACGACAAAGGCAAGGCCGACGCGACGAAGAACAAACAGCGCTCCATCTTCTCCCAAGAAATCGCCCTGGCCTCGAAGCTCTCCGGCCCGGACCCGGGCCTCAATACCCGGCTCGCGGACCTGATCACGAAGGCGAAGCGCGAGGGCTTCCCCAAGGCCGGCATCGAGTCCGCGATTGCACGCGGCCAGGGCCGGAGCACGAGTGGTGCGAGTCTGGAACCTGTCACGGTCGAAGGGATCCTGCCGGGGAACGTGGGCGTGATCGTGGAGTGCGAGACGGACAATAAGCTGCGCACGCTGGCAGATGTGCGCTTGATGCTCAAGGAGGCCGGGGGCAGCGCGACGCCTTCTGCGTATCTGTTTCAAAAGAAGGGTAGGGTTGTGCTGGAGAGCAGGGATGGGGTGGAGGCCGAGCAGGTGCTCGAGGTCGCGCTCGAAGCTGGCGCGACGGATGTGGAGGACGACGAGGATGGTAGGATAGTGGTGTCGACTGAGCCGGGCGAGACGACCACGGTGGGGGATGCATTGGCGAAGGCGCTTGGGCTACAGATCGCGGCATCGGAGATCTTGTGGGATCCCAATGAAGACACCAAGATTGAAGTGCGAGACGACAAGGCGGCGGAAGAGCTCGGTGGCTTCGTGGACGAGTTGCAGGAGCGGGAGTCCAGTCTGCAGGCCGTGGCGATGAACGTCGCCCAAGGGAGCTTGAATGACGAGTCTTGGAGAGAGCTGCAGAGCCGGCTCAGCAGCTGATGCGCGGTGCACGAATACATTGTAGATAAAGACCCCATCCGTGTATATAGCGCTGATGCCCGCCCCAACAACGCCACGCTATGCACAGGCGAAGCTCATCATCCTGCAGGTGGTGGAGCTGGCGCGATCTTGGCGTCCAGTACCGCCTTCTCGTCCGCCGCATTAACCTCCTCGGCCACTCCGCTCTCGCTCGTAGCAGTGCTGACCGCTTTCTCATTCCCACCTTGCGTTCCCAGCGTCAAAAAGTAACACAACCCGAGCCCCAACACCGAACAAGCGACCGAGAACCAAAACGTCGCCGTATACGGCTGCGTGGTGCGGTCCCAATACCTCGCCAACCCCGGATCCTTCCGCACCGAGCTGAACACCGCGGTCGTGATCCCGAAGCCCAGCGTCGTGCACAGCTTCGCCACCGTCTGGAAGATCCCCCCCGCGATGGATTGCTGCGACGGCGGCATGGAGCTCATGACGTACATGTTCGCGACGTTGAACTCCAGGTCCGCGCCCATGACCAGCAGGATGAAGGACGGGAAGCAGAAGGCCCAGTACGAGCTGTCGGCTTTGTTGAAGGCCAGGAGCAGGAAGGAGCTGGTGTAGGAGAGCTTCGCGACGATCATGATGAGCTTGTTGCTCACCCTGTGCAAGATCAGTCCTGCCACGATGTTGACGGCGATACCCATTATCGCCATGGGCAATAGATGAACGGCGACGTTCAGCGCAGACATGTGCCACACTTCCTGGAAGAACAATGCGGCGAAGAAGTTGCCGGGTACGAACGCCATGAACCCTAGCATGAGGATGCATAGGCAGAGCGTGAAGTTGCGATCTTTCCAGATTCCCATTGGTACCAGTGGGTATTTGAACCAGCAGTCCCATACCACGAAGCTAATCATCAGCGCCAAGCCAACCAAGAGCAGGGCGAGGACGTAGCCAGTCTTCCAGCCCTGGGGCGCCGTCTCGCCTAAGCTCAGGGCCGCGGAGAACATACCGATGCCGAAGATGACGAAGACGGTACCGAGGATGTCGAAGCGCTTGAGCGTCTCGAGATTGGCAGGCTCCTTGGCGGTGAAGTCTTTCGGGATCGTCCAGAGACCGACGAAGGTCGTACAGAGGAAGATGATGGCAATCAGCCAGAACGACGCTCTCCAGCCGAAGAGATTGGTCGCGATGCCGCCGAAGATCGTGCCGAAGATGAAGCCGAGTGGGTTGCCCGCGGAGAAGCAAGCAAAGGCGTAGTTCTTGCGCTTGCTGGGTTTCTCGTATACGACACCGAGGAGACCCAGGGCTGGCGGGACCCCGCTGGCGGACATGAGGCCGAGGACGCCGTTGAGGATGTCGAGAGAGATGCCCGTCTTCGCGAAGCCTGCTACCAAGGCGAAGACTGAGAAGAGGAATAGGGAGCCGACGAAGAGACTCTTGCGACCTGTTTGGTGTCAGCTCGGTGCGGCTGACTAGCCGAGTGACGACCTGAGATGGATGAGACGCACCAAACAGATCGGCAAGCTTGCCAAAGAACAGCAAGAAGGCCCCACTGCTCAGCGAGGATGCCGACGATATCCACGTGATCTCCGCAGTGGTCATGTTGAGGTCGCGACCAATGAACGAGGATGTCACCGTGACGGAGCCCGCCAGCATGGCTTGCATTGCGATTGCCATGGTGGCCGTGAGCACGAAGAGGACCTCTTGGAGCGTGGACGTGAAGCACGCCGGCCGGACATTGTTCGTCTGGACTGCCTCGAGCGGGCTCATGTCCGGGTCTTCGGTCTCGCCATTGGGTGTCGGTGGCGAGGCTTCTGCAGCTTTCGCCATGGCCATCGGGTCGGCTGTGATGTTATCTTGT
>JAWDJV010000467.1:0-15638 GCA_033119285.1 Teratosphaeriaceae sp. CCFEE 6253
GTCATCAAGCAGATCCGCAAGCTGCACTGGGAAGAGGCAGAGGTTGTCGGGATTCTCCGCAAGATCTTCACGAAGCCCGGCAAGATCAAGTTCAGCAACGTGCATCTTTTGGCGGTGATGTTAGGAGCCTTGTACCGCTTTCACGCGGACTTTGCGATCTCGGTCATCGACGATGTTCTGGAGCGCATCACAGTGGGGCTGGAGACAAACGACTTCAAGTACAACCAGCGCCGCATTGCCGAAGTGAAGTATCTCGGTGAGCTGTACACGTATCGACTGGTTGATTCGACGATCGTGTTTGACACGCTCTACAAGCTACTCAACTACGGACACGAAGGCGGGTACGCACAGCCTGGCAAGATCTCGCAGCTTGACCTGCCAGATGACTACTTCCGCATCCGCCTAGTTGCTGCGCTCCTCGAGACTTGCGGCATGTACTTTGAAAAGGGTGCACTGAAGAAGAAGCTCGACTTCTACCTGGCCTTCCTGCAGCTGTACATCAACGTCAAAGACCCTCTGCCGATGGATATCGAGTTCGTGGTGCAGGACCTTTACAGCGCGCTACGGCCGCAGTGGAAGGTAGTGCTGGGCGATCCTGCAGAAGCAAGCCGACTGTTCGCCGAAGCTTGCAAACAGAACTACAACGACGCAGGAAAGGTACTGGAGCCCGAGGAGGTCGAGGAAGCCGAAGCCGATGGCTCGGACGATGCTCGTCTTGAGAGCCGCGACACTACATTGATTACTGAAGATGCCGACGATGCCAACGAAGGCGAGGATGGCGTGCGGGAGTCTAACGGACAGACTCAGTCAGCTGCGTCGGACGAAGAAGAGCACATCGTGGTCACTCGTCCCGAAGAGGAGAGAGATCCGGAAGCTGACGCTGACTTTGACCGCGAGCTCGCGAAACTGATGGCAGAGAGTGCAGAGTCGCGCCGAGCCGATCGCAAGCCGATGTTCGACGTCCCACTGCCCATGCGCCGGACAGCGCGCGATGTAGTCAGCCATGCTACCGAGGATAGCGGTGGCGATTCGCCAGCACCTGTCCCAGTCAATGGCGCAGGCAAGATGAAGTTCGCGCTACTGAGTAGAAAGGGCAACCGCCAACAGGTAGGCATACTCGCTCTTTGCTTCGCTATCACTCTCCCGCTGACACGCTAAGACCCGCTCAATTGACCTGCCCTCCGACTCTGGCTTTGCAGTCGCCATGCGCACGCAGCAAGAAGCCGAGCGGGCCGAACAACAGCGCATCAAGAACCTGGTACTCAATTACGACCTCACGGACGACCAGCAAGATGGTGAAGACCCCTCATTTCATTACATGCATCTGCCACGCAGCCAACGCGCACGCCTCGTCGGCAAGGGTTCGCTCAACAAGAACCTAGCGCGCTCATACCAACGCGGCGGTCAATCTCAACATCAGACTGCTGCAGACGAGGTGACGAAGAAGGATGAGCTTGCATTCGGCTCTGTAATCCTTACAGAGCATCCGGTCAATGTTCCCAAAACACTCGCTGACGAGACAGGCACTTTCGATGCCCTTCATGGGCCACCACGGCTTGATAAGTCGGGTAACACGCGTAACAAGCAGCGTGCAAGGAAGCTTGACTTGAAGACAATCGATTGGTACGATAAGCGTCCTACTTCTACACCTTCTGAGCCACTGCCTGGGCAGGCTTCGCTCGATGACTACGTCGTCGACAAGTCGACGCAGGGGGATGCCCGTCGTGACTCGGGCAGAGGCCGAGGGCGTGGCGGACCAGGGCACAAAGGACCGGGCTGATCGACCGTCTCTTGGTCACTGCAGGACATGATACGCCGACCTTCTGACAGCCCAGAGCTGTCATTGCGACACACGATCGTTCGACAGATCTTGCCTACGAGCATAGATCACCGCCTGGAGCGATAGCTGCAGAGTTGTAGCATGGCTCATCTGAGCAGTGGCTGGAGCGTGAAGCACGGATGTCGAAGCAATGCTCTGCACAGCAGTCCCGGTGACGGAGCTGCTGGTATGAGGAGTGCGCCTGCACCGATTCCCGGTGGCGGACGGTCAGCAGCCCACCGGTTGCTTCCGGAGCACGATGGTACGGAACGCGGAGAGCAGAGCGGAAGGCGAAACGAGGTGGAGGACAAGGGAGCGAAATCTCAAAAGAGTCACGCGATGAGAATAATTGGGTGCCGACTGCAGTCACTCTTTTGAGGCTTTTCTTGAGTCGACAGAGTGTGGTGAGGTAGAACACAGGTGAGGGTTGTCGATAATTATAACTCGACGGACCATCTTCTGCTTTCAGTGGTCACGTCCTTCAGCCCGGATAATTAATAGGGCGCAGCATCCTCCGTAGCCACCATGTAGGTGCGAGCTTCGGTGTCCTTGCTTCATGAGTCAGCAGACCGAATCGTCAGCGTCGACAGGCGTCCACGCACCATTTCGGCAAGTCCCTTCACAATCCGGTACTGTGATACCCCTGCCCGCTCGGAAAGTCTCCAATCAGCCCCTCATGATGCAGTCTGCGCTTGTCCTGCATTCTCCAGCTCTGCTGTCTGTCGAGGCCGGGTCTATCGGTCCCGGACAACGTTGCGGCACCCTGCCCCGTGCCATCCCGAGCTGCAGCCGCAGCCGCTTGCTCGTAGTTGCCCATGGGCTTCCCAAGCGGCACAGACTTCGTGTGGGCGTCGGCGTTGTCGTGATGGCTTTCAGAGGTGGCCACGGCGGATTTCTCGGCTGGCGAGACGAGCGAGCGGGTAGCTCGCTGGCTTTGACGTAGGTGTATGGGTTGCTGGCAGAGGTCGTGGAAGCCATGACTGTCTATTGCTAACCTGTCTGGGGATCCCGCTTGATCTGATGTTGGAGTGATGGAGTTACTGAAGTGCAGTGTGAAGATGTGGTGATAGTTCGAGTGAGAGAGAGACTGTAAGACTGGCTGAGAGCAAGACCTGACTTACCTCGCGTGGACCTACATGGCTCCTCCCACGATCTGCAGTGTTCACAAGCAGGTGGGAGGGAGCTGCAGAAGGAGGTCGGATGAGGCAGCTTCGCTGCATACATGTACATGTAGCTGGCCGAGGCAACTGTAACCGAGCAGTGCTCCCCTTGCAGCTTTCATGGCTGATACATCCACGCGGACACATGTAAACCTTACCAGGTCGCCAGTAGCAAGCAGACCGTAGCTGTGCCACGGTCGTTGTCATCCGCTGGGCAGGCGCTGCTAACATAGTACCCGTGAGGTTCATCGACGTCTCTTGAGCCAGCTTCCTACAGCCCCTCTTCCCTCGCCCGCCGCACCAGTCTCTTCGTCTCATCCTTCCTCATCCCCACGTCCTCGGGAAATCCTCCCTTCCAGTCCTCCTTGCCTCCCATCAACCGATAGACCACCCTCGAGTCCCGCCCCTTACACCGCTCATCCCCGCACGCCTCTCGATAGATCCCCAACCCCGTCTCCCCCAACCGCAACTTCACGCCCACCTGCTCCGCCGCCTGGACCGCAAGCCCGACATCCTTCGTCATCAACTCCACTCGGAACCCGCCCTCGTACCCCTTACTACTCGGCGCCTCCGGGTTCAACCCGGGGACCGGACTCCAATCATCGCAGATCGCGGACTGCGCGGTGGATGTATGGAAGATGTTGGCCAGGACACGGGGATCCATGCCAGACGCCATGCCGATGTTCATTGCCTCCGAGGTGGCGAGGGTGATGAGGGAGCTGCAGTAATTATTGCACAACTTTGCCGTCAATCCCAGCGAAGCGCCACCGCACGGAAAGAGGTTCCCACCCATCAGTCCAAGGAGAGAGCGCAGGAGGGAGATATTGGCGTCGTCTTCCGCGCAGCCGAGCATGAAGGTCAACGTGGCTTTCTCGGCGCCCATGACGCCACCGGAGACGGGCGCGTCGTAGAAGCGGGCTTGGGGATGCTGCCCGGCGCAGGCGTCACGGATATTGAGCGAGGTGCCGGGGTCGATGGTGGAGCAGTCGATCAGGATCTTGGAGCCGAGATCGCTAGCCAGACAGCCGGTGTCGGGCGTGAGGTAGACCGCGCGCACGTGGGAGCCTTCGGGTACCATGGACAGGATTAGGTCCTGCATTGCGTTGGACAATGATCAGTTCCCCGTTCGAGCCGGATATTTCGATGAGCAGTGGGTGGAAAGTGGCATACGGACTTGTCAGTGACCTCCTTGGCACTCTTGCACGCGTGCACTCTCCCATTGCCGTCTCTGACAAGCTTGTCGATGGACTCCTGCACCACATCGTAGACATACAGCTGCGTGTCTTCGCTCGTCTTCTTGATCAAATTGCCAGCCATTGGATAACCCATGAGTCCTAGGCCAATCCAGCCGATGTTCTTGGGTAGCGTAGCCATATCTAATACCGATGACTGTTGTATGCTCTCAGTTGTCCGGTAGAGAGTACTCGCAACCGGAGCAATGCTGTACTCGCTTGGTAGGACGTGACGTGCATACAAATGTGACGCTCAGCATGCGGGGGGCGAAGTCGGCCATCCCGGCAAGCTCGACCCGGCAATTCCATGTTTTCCCGAGAGATGAAGAAACGCTGTGGAGCGTGGAACGAATATACCATTTCGTGGTCTCGCGTGTGTGTGTGCCAGTACTTTTCGCCCATTCGCGTTTGCAGTGAACTGCGGTAAGCGACTGCTGTCTTCAAGGTCCATCGACATCGCGGCACAGCTAGACATTGCTCTACGGATCAGCAGCAGAGTGACGATGGTTCCAGGCAGTGGCCGGGCCAGACATGCTTCGAGTCTCCTCACGAGGTGTCGTGAAGTCCTCAATCCGGATCATCCATCAGAGCATCGCCCCCCGCCTCTCCATCCTTTCCTGCTCCCTCTCCCCCCTTCTCCGCCATCCCTTCCGCCTCAGTAAACAAGCTCCAGCTTCCCTTACTCCCCCCCGGCGTCTCCACAGCCGCCACAATCGCCTCGCCCTCTTCCGGGCTCAAGTAGTCGTCCAGGACCGAATGCGCCGCCTCGACAACCTCCTCCTCGATCCCCTCCTCCAGCAGCACCTGCTCCGCGAAGGCCACCCGCGTCATCGCGACGAGGAACTTCTGGTGCCCGCCGCGGATGACGTTCAGCTTCGCCGTGAGATCGACAGCGTGGTCGGGGAGGTGGAGGAGGTGGTGGAAGATCCGCAGGGTCAGGTTGATGGAGCGGGCGACGAGCTCGTGCGCGGTCCGTGGTAGGATCGCGGCATCTGTGCGCCAGGACAGCGAATCCGACGCGGGCTTTCCGGCGGTGTCCGACGCGGGCCTGAGAGGAGGAGGCAGCGTGTACAGCTTGTTGATCTGCGCGTCCAGGAACCTGATCAAGCGCCCAATCGCACTCCGATGCCGTGCCAACAGCAGCCCCCCGTGATCCGTGGCGCACATAGCTCTGAGCACGTCCAGGATCGCCAGTCGCAGCTCCGCGACCTCCGCCTCAGTATATGGCTCCTCGCCCTCTGGCGGCGGATCCGGGGTCTCAAAGAGCAAGCACGTCAGGCGGTCAATGATGCCCGTGTCCTGCTTGTGCTGCCCCCCGTCATCACCATCATCGTTCTGGTCCACAGCGCTTTGTATCGGTCCGAAAGAGTCGGCTAAGGCGGATGTGGAGAGGATCTTCAGCATGGAGATGATTTGGTTGACAGGCTGCGATTTGTTGAGCATGATGAGCACGAATAGTAACTGCATCCTGCCCCAGAATGCCTCGAGCCGCCCCTCCACGAGCGTCGCGGCATCGCAGAGCTGACTCAGGAGATCGAGGACGTCGTCTGCGCAGAGTTCATCGCGTAATCTTTCGTGCGCAGCGCGGTCGAGGACAGCGGCGAATGCGGCGTGCGTCGCAATCTTGATGGCTTGGGAGGCGACGAGGTCAATTGTCTGGATGCAGAGCGGGAGTGCTTCTTCTATGAGCTGGGCTTTGAGGGAGGCGAGTCGGTTGTAGAGGGCGAAGCTCAGGAGGTCCAGGAGGAGGTAGAGCGGGGTGTAGTGGCTGGAGGAGAGGCATTGGGACCAGAGGTGCAGGAGGGCGCGGGAGAGCTTGAGGGTGAGGTTGTTGTCGTCGTTCGAGGGCTGGGATAGCTGGTCCAGAAGCATGGAGGATAGGGAGCTGGTCTGCGAGGGGAGGCTGTGCTTGGACAGCAGCTCGATGCTGCGCTCGTGAGTTCCATAGGCTCGGTGACTTAGCAGTCGCTGCAGGAAGGCGTAACGCGCGTCTGGAGACGGTGCCTGCGCTCTTGATTGAGATGGAGGAGCCGAGATGAGTTGGTCGTTGCTCTCCTGTCGAACAGGCTCCGGCGGCTGCGTGAACGACAACGCTGCGACGGGGCTGTCATGTGCCGTGCGTCTCCGCTTCGCCCCATGCTTTGGCGTGCCATCCTTCGTCTTCTCCCTGCTCTTACTCGGACTTACGGCTCCGAACGAGAGATCCGCGTCCTCGAACCCATCTCCCCTCCCCGCCTTCTTCGCCTTCTGAGGCGTCCCGGCCCGGTCATCCATTCCCCTAGGCTTCCCGCCGGCGCCCACCCGCCTGCTTCGCTCAGTCTCCTGCTCCAGATCATGCACCAGGAACCTCTTCTCCATGCCAAGCCTCTCCCGCTCCTTCCGCCCCACCTCCAACTCCCCCTTCATCTTCCCGCTCTCATCCGCGTGCATCTTCGTCATCACCGCGATCCGCCGCTCGTACTCCCGTGCCGTCTTCTCCTGATTGCTCCGCACGATGGCGATCTCGCCAGCCTTGATCGCGGCGGCATTGCGCGCGGTCTGCTCTGCCTCACGCAAATGCGCTTCCGAGGCTTCGAGCTCGGCAACGCGGGCTTGCAAGGCGGAGAGGTCGAGGTCCAGACCAGATCGGGGCTGGAGGTGAGGCGCGTGGCTCCATTGGGCGGGACCGGGTGCGCCAAGTTCGGCGTCGGCGGCGGCGAAGGCGGCTTCGGTCTGAGAGTCTAGAGGCGGCCTGGTGCGGAAGGGGACTGTAGGCGCTGCGGCGAGCTGTTGCCGTTGTGCTGTGCGAGGTCCGGATGCGGGCTGGATGACCATCGACGGTGCGTCGAGGTCGATGACATCTTCCTCATCGAAGCCATAGTCCGACGAGGGCGGGGCGGGTGCACTCGCCGGCGGTGCACTTCGTGAAGGCGGTGCTGGCTGTGGCCGGTACTGAGGCTGCGGTGCTCGCCAGAGTGGTGCACTCTTCACCGGAGCATGATTCCGCCCGCTCGCCAGCTGCGTCGAGGCAAGTGCGTTCTGCTCCAACTCCCGGAAGGTGTCGTCGGGGATGCCGTCCAGGTCATCGTCGCTGAAGAAGTCCTCTTCGTCCATGATGGCTGTCCCGGTCCTCCATCTCTTCACCCAGCCGGTGCACGAGTTGATGAAGGTCTGTAGGTGATCGACATGGCCACACGCGAGCTGAACGCGAGGTTTAAGCTCGTGCACGAGCCACCATGCCAAGCTTTTCACATGCGCTTCACGTCAAGCTGCAGGGCCCAAGCAGCTCTCGCGGTCCAGGTTCCGCTTGCACTCCGTCTCCGCTCCGCCCTCTCACGTCCACGCACACGAACGGCACTCCATCGACAGCGACGAGCGAAGAGATGCAATCACGGAGCAGCCGATCTTGACTCTGTACTTTGAAGAACATATTTACAGCGCAATCCCGAACACAACTCCGCCGCGATCCGCTCCGACTACGACCCCCCGAACAAACACATTGAGAACAGGGACCCCGGAAGCATCGCGAAGCACACCGCCCCCCCTTGTGACAGCCCTGGTCATGACGAAGAAGTCCTCCGTTCACTTCTCCGCCCGCGAACGCCGGCCCAGCAAATCCAGCCTCCCGGACTTGCAGATGGACGGCAACGGCAACGGCGCGCGCAGTTCCTCGCGCAGTAGCGGGGCTAAGAGTCCCACGCGCAGCAACGGGGCGATGAATGGAAGAGGGAAGTCGTCCGAGCGGCCGGATTACGATCGCGCGGATACCTCCGCCAGTGGATGGGCGACGGAGGAGGAGGCTGATGAGAAGGTGCGTAGAATCATTTCCACGAGCTGGGCAGTGAGAGAGCCTTGCAGTGGGTTGACGTAGAACCCAAAAGGATGGAGAGGCAATACGTGGTAGGGACGGGGCATCGCTGACACCTCCACGCACGGCAGCCCGCGGAGCCCTCCGACTTCGACAAGAAATACGCCGCATTCATCACCCGCGCCATCTGGACGCTGGTCATGATCGCCATCTTCTTCGGCTCCATGTTCGCCGGGCACATCTACGTCATCATCATCGTGACGGCCGTCCAGATCATCTCCTTCAAGGAGGTCATCGCCATCTCTAACGTCCCCTCGCGCGCACGGTCCCTCCGGTTCACGAAGACACTGAACTGGTACTTCTTGGGCACGACGATGTACTTCTTGTACGGGGAGAGCGTGATCTATTACTTCAAGCACATCGTGCTCATTGATCGGGTGCTGTTGCCTTTTGCGACGCATCACCGGTTCATCTCCTTCATGCTATATGTCATGGGTGAGACCACCTACTTCACCGACCCTCCTCGCGTAATGATCCCATTGCTGACTGTATGAATGTACAGGCTTCGTCTTCTTCGTCGGCTCCCTCCAAAAGGGCCACTACCGCTTCCAGTTCACGCAGTTCGCTTGGACGCACATGGCGCTGTATCTCATCGTCGTGCAGGCGCACTTCATCATGAACAACATCTTCGAGGGCATGATCTGGTTCTTCCTGCCCGTCATGCTGGTCATCACGAACGACATCTTCGCGTACATTTGCGGGATCACGTTCGGGCGGACGCAGTTGATCAAGTTGAGCCCGAAGAAGACTGTGGAAGGTAAGCCAACACCCAGCCTGCCAGCGGAGGTGATCGTCTAGGAATACTCGAGCGGTGCGCTGACAAGATTCTCACGCAGGCTTCGTCGGCGCCTGGATCTGCACCGTCATCCTCGGCTTCGCCCTCACCAACATCCTCATGCGCAGCACCTACTTCACCTGCCCCGTCAACGACCTCGGCGCCAACATCCTCACCGGCCTGAGCTGCGTGCCGAACCCGGTCTTCACGCCGCACACCTACACCCTGCCCTTTATCCCCCCGACCTTCAACCTCCTGCCCCGCACGGTGAATATCAGCCCCATGCAGTTCCACATCTTCTTCATGTCGACCTTCGCCTCCCTCATCGCGCCGTTCGGGGGCTTCTTCGCGAGTGGGCTGAAGCGGACGTTCAACATCAAGGATTTCGGGGATTCGATCCCGGGGCACGGGGGGATGACGGATCGGATGGATTGCCAGTTCATCATGGGGTTCTTCGCGTTCATGTATTATCAGAGCTTCATCGCGGTGTACAAGGCGAGTGTGGGGAGTGTGTTGGAGACGGCGATTACGAGTCTGACGGTGGAGGAGCAGGCGGAGGTCGTCAAGGGGTTGGCGAGGCATCTGTACAACGGGGGCGAGGTGGGGTGGGAGGTGGTGGAGTATCTGGGCGAAAAGCTGGGGAGTGGGGCGAGGAGGCGATAGCGGTGATGTGGGCGGGCGATATGTTGATACCCTGGTGTTCATGTTAGGGAGATAGGTGTACGGCGATTCCTTGGCCAGCTGTACGCTGATGATGCAATCGCAGGCACGGAGAACCCGGTGCCACAGAGACACGTTGGCCCCATCCCTCTCCAGCGCCACCTTCCAATCAGTACGCCATCTACGCCACAATCGCCTTCCAACATGGACTCCTGGTCGGCCCGACTCGCGACTTCCTCACCCACATGGCGACCCTGCAACTCAAACCCCGCACGCAGCCAATGGCGAGCGAGCGGGCCCGCCTCAACCCCGCGCTATCACATGCAAGCCATGTGGGGGAGACCTTGATGAGCTGTTTCTGGCTCAACCTTGACCCTGACAGGCGTGCAGGTCGTTGAGGTACCAGCGCAGACGCCGCGGCCGCCACGATCCGGCCGCGCTTCAGCCTTAAGGCGCGTGTACCTTACATACACCTTTGTCACCGCCATAAGCTACAGTGACAATCCAGTACTTATACCCTTCCGTCTCTGTGAACTTGGTTGGTACAGATCATTGACAGCTCATAGACATGGCGTCCTCCACCACGTCCACGCGGGAGCGGAAACCGTCCATGTCGGCGCCGATCAACGACTTCACCAGCCCGGTCGGTCCGCCGGGCATGACCAGGCCGAAGCACAAGAGGACGGTCACGGGGTTTGGACCAGGCGAGATCAAGAGCGTGGAGGCCAGTGTGCCGGAGAAGCAGCGAGAAGCGTGAGTACAACAGAAGGAGGACGAACGAGACATTTGCTGACTGTGTGTGTTATGGCAGATGGCGGAAGTTCTCCGCCAAGGAGTTCAAGACCAAGGACGAGTTCGAGGTGGAAGTCGTCCGGCACATCGAGACGACCCTCGCGCGCTCCCTCTTCAACTGCGACGAGGCGGCCGCCTACGCCGGCACCGCCCTCGCCCTCCGCGACCGCCTGATTATCGAGTGGAACCGCACGCAGCAGCAGCAGACCTTCGCCGACCCGAAGCGGGTGTACTACCTCTCGCTCGAGTTCCTCATGGGCCGCGCGCTGGACAACGCCATCCTCAACGTCGGCATGAAGGACGTCGCTCGCGAGGGTCTGGAAGAGCTGGGGTTCAGGATGGAGGATGTCATCTCCCAGGAGCGGGACGCCGCGCTGGGCAATGGTGGTCTGGGCCGTCTCGCGGCGTGCTTCCTTGACTCGCTCGCGACGCTGAACTACCCTGCTTGGGGGTATGCGCTGCGGTACCGGTATGGTATCTTCAGGCAGGAGATCGTGGATGGGTACCAGGTCGAGGTGCCGGACTACTGGCTTGACTTCAACCCGTGGGAGTTCCCTCGCCACGATGTCACGGTCGACGTGCAGTTCTATGGTGGTGTGAGGAAGTATATGGACGACAGCGGCAAGCAGGTCAGCGTCTGGGAGAACGGCGAGCTCGTCACGGCTGTGGCGTACGATGCACCAATCCCCGGGTACGGGACGCGGACGACGAACAACTTGCGGCTGTGGTCGAGCAAGGCTTCGCATGGCGAGTTTGACTTCACGAAGTTCAACTCCGGCGAGTATGAGGCGTCAGTGGCGGAGCAGCAGCGCGCTGAGACGATCTCGGCGGTGCTGTACCCCAACGATAGCTTGGATCGCGGAAAGGAGCTGCGGTTGAAGCAGCAGTACTTCTGGTGCGCGGCGTCGCTCTTCGATATCGTGCGCAGGTTCAAGAAGTCGAAGAAGGCGTGGAAAGACTTCCCAAACCAGGTCGCGATTCAGGTGAGTGTCAAAGCACGTATCCGCGATCAAACACTGATACACTGCCAGCTCAACGACACCCACCCCACGCTCGCCATCCCCGAGCTCATGCGCATCCTCCTCGACCAAGAGGGCCTCGAGTGGGACGAGGCGTGGAACATCACGCAGAACACCTTCGGCTACACCAACCACACCGTCATGCCCGAGGCGCTGGAAAAGTGGTCCGTCCCGCTCGTGCAGCACCTACTGCCGCGCCACCTGCAGATCGTCTACGATATCAACTTCCAGTTCCTGCAGTACGTCGAGCGTAGCTTCCCCAAGGACCGCGACATGCTCTCCCGCGTGTCCATCATTGAAGAATCGGAGCCCAAGCGCGTGCGCATGGCGTTCCTCGCGGTGATTGGCAGTCACAAGGTCAATGGTGTCGCGGAGTTGCATTCCGATCTGGTGCGGACAACCATCTTCAAGGACTTTGTCAAGATCTACGGCCCGGACAAGTTCACCAATGTCACGAATGGCATCACGCCGCGCCGCTGGCTGCACCAGGCGAACCCGAAGCTATCGGAGCTGATCGCGAGCAAGCTGGGCGGGTACGAGTTCCTCCGGGATCTGAACCTCTTGAGTAAGATCGAGGCGTTCGTGGACGACAAGGAGTTCCGGACGGCATTCAAGGATATCAAGCATGCCAACAAAGTGCGGTTGGCGAAGTATACGAAGGATGTCCAGGGGATTACCGTGAACCCGGATAGCCTGTTCGATATCCAGGTGAAGCGTAAGTCAACCGAAGCAGACGGGGTGGGATCGAAGCAGTTGCTAATATTGGGATCTAGGCATCCACGAGTACAAGCGCCAACAGCTCAACATCTTCGGCGTTATCCACCGTTACCTCGAGCTGAAGTCCATGTCCGCCGAGCAGCGCAAGACGGTGCAGCCGCGCGTCTCCTTCTTCGGCGGCAAGGCGGCGCCGGGGTACTGGATGGCGAAAATGGTCATCCACCTCATCAATCAGGTTGGCCAGGTGGTGAACAACGACAAGGAGATTGGCGACCTGCTCAAGGTGGTGTTCCTCGAGGACTACAACGTCAGCAAGGCCGAGATCATCACGCCCGCCAGCGACATCAGCGAGCACATCTCCACCGCGGGCACGGAGGCGAGCGGGACGAGCAATATGAAGTTTGTGCTCAACGGCGGGCTGATCATCGGGACGTGCGATGGTGCGAACGTAAGCATCTCCATCCCGTCATCCGCTTCGGGCCAGTGCTGACAAACGACTGTCTCTAGATCGAGATCACCCGCGAAGTCGGCGAGGACAACATCTTCCTCTTCGGCAACCTCTCCGAGGACGTCGAGGACCTGCGGCACGCGCACTTCTACGGCGACTTCGTCCTCGACCCCTCCCTGCAGCGCGTCTTCGACACCATCAAGTCCGGCACATTTGGCGACGCGGGACCCTTCTCGGGGCTCGTGGACTCGATCGTGGACCACGGCGACTACTACCTCGTGTCGGACGACTTCAAGAGCTACATCGAGACGCAGGACTTGATTGATAAGGCGTACAAGGACCAGGAGAGCTGGCTGACGAAGACGATTACGAGTGTGGCGCGCATGGGCTTCTTTAGCAGTGATCGGTGTATTGACGAGTATGCGGAGATGATCTGTGAGTCTGCCATGTTTGGATGGGATGATGAGGTGGAGACTGACTGACGTGTGTGCGCTTAGGGAATGTCGAGCCGCTGCCGCCGCCGAAGCAGAATGGTGCGTAGAGTGTAGTGCGCCGCGAGCAATGCAGTGTGAGGTCGACTGTAGACAAGAGTGCTTTGCAGGTGGTATAAAGTAGTGTGCAGATGTCATGCAATGGTGTGCAGCTCCGGGAGCAGAGACTCTCGAGAGGTGCCTGACTTAGGTCGTCTGCGATAGCAGACCTTCTTGAAGGCACATTTGATCTTGCTGCTTGGGTGGCCGTGCATGTGTAGTGAGCATCGCTCAAGACTATGTTGGCCCATGGGACTGCGCATCGACGGATGTCTCGGCCAGCAAATCTCCAGACCAGCGCCCTGGAATACTAGTCTCTCGTAACACGGGCCGCTCGACGATAGCACCACATGAGGAGCGGGACACCGTTGGGTGCTCTATCTGTGGAGCAGCTAACGATAACACGCATGATCGAATACCCTCATCGGTATGATGAAGCTTCGGACCTCCCATACAAGCGACATGGGCAGTGCGTCCCCGACGAGCCCGTGTCTCGTCAGGTGGTCAACCTGCCTTGGGCCTTCGTCCAGCTCGTCTCCAATCGCACAAGACAGTAAGCGCCGATACACTACCATAGGCCCGGTGTATAAGGCTTTCGCCGGCAGGCACTCGACGAGCATGATGCTTGATGTATGATGTGTGTGACGGAAGATCTCGCTCGAGTCGTACTTGTTGTGGATTTGGTGACAGTTGAGCCGGAGGAAGTAGCACCTCCCGCGCATGTCCCCCAGGCACGGCGCTGCTATCACGCTGAGCTCCAGGCCCCTGTTGGTGAGGGCGAGACTCTGCGTAAGCCTTTGGACTTGGCCCCGTCTCGAAATCTCTGGTAGTGCTATGATATGGCCGCAGTCGCGGAAGAAAGATGGGTCTAGAGCGAGCGCTTCCGTGGAATCGCAGAGCCTCCACAGCTGCCTCGGGTCCCGTTCCGAAGGCGCAGTGCACGGCGTCTTCCACGCCAAGATGGTCTGGTCGTCGGAGTGCTGGAGAATCTCACGCTGAAGCCGAATGAACGCCGATTTGCCCTCGCCGTACAGGAGGGGCATATTGACATTGAAAAGGCCAAGGAAGCAGTACGCCGCACCCTCGGGCTTCGTGGTCTGCCGTCCGGCGGCCCAGCTCATCCTGGCGGCAATGCTGTAGTTGTGCGACTGGCTGCGACGAAACGAACGGAGATGCGTGAGCGAGATGCCTGTGATCTGACTGAGGTGTCCCGTGAGGTCCAGTACCCCATCGTCCAGGCTAATCATCCGCGGCTGCTGTCGCTCTTTGGTGCACTCGCCAATGCTGCTCCAGTCCTGAGCCAGGAAGGATAGTCGCTTGGGCGCGAGGAGTTTGCCCAGTGTCCAGCCACGCGTGAACCTTCTTGAGGCCGAGAAGACTGACCACCCTACTTTATCATTTGACCTAAACAGCGGGACGTCCGAGAGGTGGACATAGCAGATCGCGGCTTTCTCGTACCAGACCCACATGGCATTGATGCTCTCGCTGAGTTCAGCACTGCTGCGCTTGTCTATGCCTGAACATGGTACGATGCTCTGTCAGCGGCTGTCCCGACCCATCCTCATCAAGCTTTGCCGAGCCACGTACAGCAGGTATCGATCCAAGCGTACGCATGCCCATCCCGTTTCGCGATGCCGCAGAAGCGGAGGATCTTGGCGTACCCCGACCGGGCCTGGATCTCCCGCGATCTCGCCACGCGCTCCTCCAGCCAGGGTCGCGCGGCTCGCTGCGCGTCATCGTACTGCAGGTCCTTGCGTACGCAGATGTAGTCCTTGTGAGTGACCTCGTCGGCGCCCCAGCAGTGCGAGAGAATTGCGTATGGCGGCGGGAGAGCGTATTCCACCAATTCCAGCGTTGTCGTGTCCAAAAGCCGCATTATAAAAGCCGTAGCCCTCTGGCTAGCTATGACGTCCAACTGTGCCGCGAAGCAGGGAATAATAGGATAGCGGACACGGAATGCCCAGGATGCCCAATCTTAGGCGGGAAGATGGTAAACTCCAGCGTGAGATTGAGCAGATGCCCAAGTGCTTGGATTTCGGCAACCGATGCATAGCAAGAAAGGATCGGAACCACAACAGACGAGAAGGGGGTGGAGGGTACGTAGGGAGAGCAGCGGCAAGACTGAGGCTGGGGGGCTATAGGTCGAGGCCGCCTGCGATGCACGACCGTGACAACCTCTGCATGGCTCACCAGCTGCATTCGGAGCTCGTGGCGTTGGCACGCTGTTGTTAACAGCTAATAGCCGAGTGAGTTTGCTTTCATTGGGCCAGGTCGGCGATTACATGTATTGTTCCAGGATCAGCGTTGATGTTGTGGACGTCGCCGTCTGCGGAGCGCTCGGGGGAGAGACAAGACGACAGCGAGCCGGGCGGCAGCAACGGGAGAGGCGCCGGAGCCATTGATGCGCCTGGTATTAGCGTGGTCCTGTAGGTGACCATCTGTGTATACATGTAAGCTGGACTTGAACTTCAACGTTGAGACATGTTAATGAATCAGCTATTCTCATCAATACTTGGATCCTGTCTCACCATCGCCAAGCCGTCTTAGAGTTCGCCTGCAGGTGGCCGTCTTGGAGCAAGATCAGCGGCCCTTGCAGCAGGAGGTCACGATGGCAGCAGCTCCTCCCCCCCCCGGCATGA
>JAWDJV010000468.1:0-15625 GCA_033119285.1 Teratosphaeriaceae sp. CCFEE 6253
GGGGAGATCTCAACGACCGCCAGCGTTACTCCCAGAGACATCTCCGCCGCCATCCAGAGACTCGGGTGTCCTGTTGCACAGGCCCACACAAGCCCAGAACGATTCATCATACGGCACAGGCGAGCATGAGGGCTCAATGCCATCCCTTTCAACCGGGCGGATCCAGGTCCTGGACTCATACGGCAAGGACTGGGCATCGGTGGATAAGATCGGGCTTACTGCCACAGCGGCTAGTCAGGCTGGCTGGCAGGTCGAGAACCCAAGCCCGCGCAAAAAGACCAAGAAGAGCGGCATTCAGCTTGTGACGAACCCGCTTAAGGAGCGATCGCCTCAACGCAAACGCAGCAGCGCGCCCTTGAGCCTGGGCTCTGACATTGGCTACTATTCGTCAAAGCTACCGCTAACGCTGCCTGATATCGTTCGCCAGGACTTGGCGAGAGGTAGCGGCTCTGGTCCAAAGGCACCATCGTGGGAGAATCGTGTTGTTCCAGTGACGACAATTCAAGGCCATCTTGTGGACGACTCTGATCCGTACACCAATTCTATTCGGCCCAGACGGCCGCCGGGACTTTCTTCGAAGTCTGAATCCACGCGCACTCGTGCGATTCTACCACCACCGTGGGGCGGCGATGAAGCGGATCAGGCCTTGCTAACCTTCGACAACTTCCCAACCCTGGCCAGTTCTTCGCAGTCCAGGCCGCTACATCCACGACTCCCCTCGAACGCATCGCAACCGGACTCCGCCTCGTCCGCCACTCGAGCAGCTGACGAAGGCGATGTTGTCGTCGAGTGTCTACAGACTTTGGTCGACGAATCTGCTCGTAGGAAATTCACTATGAACCAGAAGACACAGAAGAAGGGCAAGGGCAAGGGCAAGGGCAGCGGCAACAGTAACCATCTCATGTCCCCTAACAAGGTCGAATTGCCTCTTCCCGATCCGGTCCCGCCACCCAGGCAAGGCAAGCAAGAAGGTACAATGCAAGACCCGATTGTAGTGCCTGCCTCGCCGAAGAGGAAGGCAAGCGCTCCTCAGGAGCCGGAGACCCCGAAGAAGTCGAAGGCTGAAGCAGCCCTCAACGCCAACACGATGGAGTTGGCGGAGACGTCAGAGCAAGCCCGAATTCCACGCTCATCAGCGATGCGCGGTGAGAAACACCATGGCAGACCGCTTGCAGCAGAGCTACGGGACATCGTCTCAATCGCTCAGCCCTCGCGCACCGGACTGTCCCTGGCGGTGCATTTCGGCGTGATCCTCTTCGCATACAAGGACAAACTCCTCCGCAAGACGACCTTTCATCTCGGGGCGTTCCACGACGAGGCCGTCGGAGAAGCGAAACTGTTCCCCCGTCTCACGACCTCGACAACGGATGCCAAGTACGTCCTGGAGCTCACCGCCGACACCTCGCTAACGAGAGCGCGGTCGCTCTACGAGTTCCACCTCCGAGACTCGGCCGGAGTCTTGCGCATTGTGACCCGCGACGCGCGCGGTGTCGCTCAGCCGGGCCGCAGCGCAGACGAGATCGTTGGCACGGTGGACATGCACCACCCGTACCGGGCCTGGGACGCCCGATACATGATCAAGGCCGCGCCCCGAAACCCTTTCGCGGAGGAGGCCGTGGGCCAGCTGATCGCGTCGATGAAGACCGTGGATGCGGCGCCGGCCTTCTACGCCCGGATCCCGGCCGGAGCGGGGTTCGCGGTCGAGCGCGTGCTGGCCAAGCGCGAGTTCCACCGCACCGCGGCGCGCGGCGGGGCCGAGATCGTGGTCACGGAGGCGCGGGAGCTGCGGCTCGAGTCCCTGCGGGAGCCGCTGGCGAATCTCAAGGCGTCGCTGGGGAGCCGGGAGGAGATGATGGCGCAGCAGCGGCTGTGGTGGGAGTGCAGGGTTGTGGCGGCGCGGGTGGAGGATGCGGGGGTGTTGGAGGGGCTGGTGGAGGGGATGATTACGGGGATGGATGGGGTGGGGTTTGGGAATAAGGGGCCTTGGCAGCCGAGAGTGGTGGAGCCCGTTGCGGAGGAGGTGATCCCGTTTTGGTAGTCAGGGGGGGGTGGGGGGCTAGGGATTGTTGGCAAGGGCTGTGACTGGATCGTAGGATACCTCGAGGCAGCGCGACGAGCTTCTGCCGCTGGCGTCTGGCGACTTTGGAGGCCACGCGATTCCATTGCTACTTTTGGCATTGACGGCGTAAGCGATCCCAGTATCGTGCGACTGACCATAGTCGCATGTCAATTCTCGTTCCCATCCAGCGCCTCGCTAAATCAGTAAAGCAAGTCCCATGGCAATGAACACCCCCTCCGCCTAGCCGCTTCGTCCCCATCCATCTTCATCGCATCGCATGCCGCGCCTCACTCCCTACGCACTGAGCTGCGCGAGCTGCGCGCGCACAATCCTGCTCCGCTATTACGCTGCAGATGTCACTCGTCCCATGCCGCCGGTGCTCTAGGAAAAGTCGCGCAGCTGGGAGATGTCGTTCAGGACCGTTTGTAGAGTGTCATCGTCCAGCTTGCCTTCCAGCGAGGGGATGAGCGTCTTAGCCTCCTCGGCCGTGTCGCAGCAGAGCGTCGCTGTCAGAGGACTGTTAGCCATACACTCGCGTCTCTCACCCACATTCACATCCACCGCGACATCGACTTCTACACCAGCCGGGCCCAGATGTCAGGGAGGAGGAACCCACCCAGCTGCGCCCGCTCGAACCCCGTCACCCCGCCCAGCCCGCCCTTGCCCAGCAGCTGCGAGCTGATGGCGTCGACCTGCGTCACCGTCTTCCCGTCCTTGAAGCGCGCGAACAGGCCGACGTACTCGCGCGTCTTGACGTAGACGTCGCTCGTCTGCTGGCCCGCGCGGCCCGCGGCCTTGCGCTCCGCCAGCCGCGAGAGCAGCTCGTGACACTCGGCGACGGAGAGGCAGGGCGTCTCGGCCATGTCGCCCAGGTGCAGCGTCGCGGTCGCCTGCTCGTCGCCGGTGGGCGGGGGGCGGCGGCGGGAGAGGGTCGGGGGGGCGCGGGTCGTCATAGTTGATGATGGTGGGTAGAGACGGGGGTGTACTGGGGGGGTAAGGATGGTGGCGTCTGTGGTCGTGTGTGGAGGTCGGGTGGTGGACGCAGGAACGGTGCGGCTTGCAGGTGGATGCGTGTGGAGCGGATTAGAGTTTGGCGGATGCCGTGTCTCGGCTTCAGCCTCAGGGTCCTCGACTTACCCACAACCACGCCAGTTGCCGTACGATGACAGCAAGGAAGGCTTGTGAAGGATGTGAGAGCAGCAGACGGAGATGTTCGATCACATGCAATCTATCCCAAACGAGCCGCGCACGTCAGAAGTGACGAGTGTGCGTACCCACGTGACCATCGAGCCTCCGCACTCCCGAAATAGCAAGCTTCTGCGCGGGTGCAGCCGAACCGGGCGGATGTTTAGTGGCACGGAGAAGCAGCGGCGGCAGAGCGAAGCGAAGCGACCAAGGGCAGCCAACGGTGCCGCGTCGTAGGGAGAGACATCCAAGCCTCGACAAGACGACGTGCGTGACACGTGAGCGCCCATCGACAGGTCAGCGACACGGCTTCCGCCACACGCAGGCGCTCGCTTTCCCGATTCCGCTCACACAACACCCGCACCCGGACCTGTAGCGCGAAACAGCGACGAGAGCCATTACTGTCGACTTGCGGCGCGTAGGAAGGAAACAACGCGCAGACAAGGTGTCCGAAAGCGCGACTGGGTACGTTGTCCATTGGGGTGTGTTATGCTGGTAAGGGAGGCGGAGTCGGCTATTCTGGGACGGCCGTGTTTCAATCGGCGCAGCAGCAGCAGCAGCAACTCGCGACGGGCTGGGTGGACACAGTGACGAGAAGGCAGACGCGCATGAGCGTCGCGAGAGGCTGAAGTGAGGCTCGCTGGTGAATGCGACCGCGCCAAGAGGGCGGAACGGGCATAGAAGGGTCTTGTTGGTTGGGGACAGTATTGTTGGGCACAAGAGCACAAGCACGAGCGAGCTGGAGTCAAGCGAAAGGTCTGGATACTACAGTGAAGACGACGCGGTCAGGACAGCGCGGGCAGCACGCTCACCTCCGGCGACGTAGGGAGGCCCGCGTGGCATGGGTGTCCCATCCGAGGACCGCCCGCCCGGCGCAGCGAATGCGACCAGCATGCCGAACGGCACCTACAACGATGACACACCTTCGACCGCGAACGGGCAGGCCAACCTCCCTATCCGATCCTACGCCAGCACGGAGATGAGCGCGGCGACACGCGAGCGCGGCGACAGCGGCGCGGACCCGCGAGACCGCACGCGAGCGGTCGCCCAACGGAAAGCGAGCACGCAGAGGATGTGTGGGAAGTGCGGGCGCTCGTTGACGGGACAGTTCGTGAGGGCGTTGGGGGATACGTATCACCTGGAGTGCTTCACATGCCATGTTGGTCACCCTGCCCGCTCTCAGCTACACCAGCTGAGGATCTGCAACCATCGCTGACATTGCACTGCAGGACTGCGACAAGATCGTCGCCTCGAAGTTCTTCCCCGTCCCCGACACGCCCCCCAACCAGTACCCCCTCTGCGAGACCGACTACTTCCGCCGCCTCGACCTCCTGTGCAGCACCTGCTCCGGCGCCCTGCGCGGCTCCTACATCACCGCGCTGGACCGCAAGTACCACATCGAGCACTTCACCTGCTCCGTCTGCCCCACTGTCTTCGGCGCGCAGGACTCGTACTACGAGCACGAGGGCAGCGTGTACTGCCACTACCACTACAGCACGCGCTTCGCGCAGGAGTGCAACGGCTGCGGCCGCGCGATCCTGAAGCAGTTTGTGGAGATCTTTCGGGAGGGGAGGGATCAGCATTGGCATCCGGAGTGCTATATGATTCACAAGTACTGGAATGTGCGGCTGCATGCCCCGCCGCCCAAGGGCGCGATCGAGGAGCGGGAGGCGCGCGAGCGGCAAAGAGCGGAGGGCGTGGAGGGAGAGCAGGATGCGAGTGAGGAGGTCCGGCGGCGGGTGCGCGAGGAGGAGGAGGCGGTCGAGCACAAGGTGCACTGGATCTGGCAGACGCTGTCGACGTTCGAGGAGCGCAGCGCGACGTGCATCTCGGACATGCTGCTGCACGTCAGCAACGGCGCGTACATGGACGGCGTGGTCGCGGCGAAGAAGTTCATCACGCACGTCGACCTCCTGTTCGCCGCGGCCGACGATCTGGACCGCCGGCTGCAGACACGCCCTAGTGCGGGACGCGCGAGCGCTGGAGGGGAGAACAGCGGGGTGCGGACGTTCGACGCGATCTTGCACCCGGGGCTCAGCTACGGGCGCGAGGCGAAGCTGCTGTGCAAGAAAGTCGTCGCCTTCTTCCAGCTGCTGGCCGAGAGCCAGGACACGGGCGTGCGGCGCCTGGGCGTCACGCAGGAGCTGCTTTCGCTCGTGACGGGGCTGGCGCACTACCTGAAGCTGATGATCCGCATCTGCCTCTCCGGCGCGCTGAAGCTGGAGCGCGAGACCGGCAGTGCCGAAGGGCTGGAGGGCTTCCTCCACGACATCGGGCTCCTGGACGCGCGCCTCGAGGCCGAGGAAGGGCGCCGGGGCCGCGGCGGCGGGCAGCTGATGTTGAGCGCAGGGGACGCGGAGGACTACGTGGACAAGAGCGCGGACACGTGCGCCGTCTGCGACAAGGCGGTCGAGGACAAGTGTTTCCGGCGCGCGGACCCCTTCCACGTGCTGCACACGCAGTGTCTGGCCTGCCACAAATGCCAGCGGGATCTCAGTGACGCGTCCGCGGAGGCGCGCTGGGCGGAGCGCGAGCAGCGCGTCTGGTGCGAGGCGCACGCCCCCGCCACCGCGGTTCTGGATGGGTTCGTGTGGGTCACGCGCCTGACGCAGTACGTGCACCTCCTGCGCGTCGCGCACGCGAGACTGCTGGCCACGCTGCGCACGAGCGGCGCGCTGCCGCATACGAGCGACGATCCTAATCTCGGCGGCTACGATAGCCGCACGTCCAGCGGGCAGGATGGCGGAGGCGGAGGCGGAGGGGGGTTCGGGGAGCCGCCGTTGCTGAGGAGCAACACGCGGAGTAAATCCTATGCCGGGCGCTCGGGGAGCGGCACGCGCGCGGGCCACGAGGGCGGCGGGAGCCACGAGACATGATGGGCGATATCCGGCGGCTGCGCAGCACGCGCATGGACAAGCAGATCTCGAATGCGGGGCGGCATGCGCGGCAGTCGCGGATCATCGATGGGCCGGATGGGATCCGGCCGGGTTCTGCGGGGGACGCCGGGGCGGATGGGGAGAGGGCGAGGCGGCGGACGACGGGGACGTTCCACATTGTGGAAGATGGGCGGGATGGGCAGGGCGGGGTGACGCAGTTGGCGTTCGGGGGGCAGGATGCGATGACGCTGGATGATATCCCGCGGATTGTGCAGGCGCGGCAGACAAGGGAGCAGCGGCCGAATGCGAGCCGGTATGCGCGGCAGGGGATGGGGCCGCAGGAGCCGAAGCCCAGGCTCATCAACGGGCATACGAGGGATTTCTCGGACAACGACCGCGGGGAAGGGAGAGGGGTGGAAGCCAATGGAGTCGGGGGTCCGATCGCGCGGAGGGGCACCGACCTGGCGGGGATGGGGATGGAGGAGAAGGTGCTCGGGCGGCCGGCGGGGACGAAGCGCTACTTCTCCGAGCTGACGGCGCTGGAGTACTTCATCGTGCGGCACGTCGCGGTGCTGTCCATGGAGCCGCTGCTGGAGGGCCACTTCAACCAGGAGGAACTCCTCGACTTGATCGAGACGAAGCGCCCGACCTTTTGGTCGAAATTCGGCAAGGCCTTCGCGCCGAAAGAGCGCAAGCCCAAGGGCTCCGCGAGCAAGCACGCCAACCCCATCTTCGGCGTCGCGCTCGAGCAGCTGCTGGAGCGCGACTACGAGGAGTCCACCGACGGCGTCGGCCCGGGGAGCCTGAAGGTGCCGGCCCTTGTGCAGGAGGCGGTCAGCGCGATGAAGACGATGGACATGAGCGTCGAGGGCGTGTTCCGCAAGAACGGCAACATCAAGCGCCTCAACGACGTGCGCGAGGAGATTGACGCCAAGGGCGCCGTGGACGTGGACCTGACGCGGGAGAACCCCGTGCAGGTCGCGGCCTTGCTCAAGAAGTTCCTGCGCGAGCTGCCGGACCCGCTGCTGACGTTCAAGCTGCACCGGCTGTGGATCACGAGCCAGCGGATCGAGGATAGCGAGAAGCGGCGGCGGGTGCTGCATCTGACGTGCTGTTTGCTGCCCAAGGCGCATCGGGATACGATGGAGGTGCTGTTTACGTTCTTGAATTGGGTCAGCAGTTTCAGTCATGTGGATGAGGAGAGCGGGAGTAAGATGGACGTGCATAATTTGGCCACGGTCGTGACACCGAACGTGCTGCACCGGGGCAAGGAGCCGGTGGAGGTGGATGACAGTTTCCTGGCGATCGAGGCGGTGCACAGTCTGATCGAGTTCAACGAGGGGATGTGCGAGGTAAGCCGAGCGAAGCTCTGACAGTGTTCGTGAATGATGCGCTAACGAGGCATGTGCGGTGTAGGTCCCCGAAGACCTGGCCATGATCCTCAACGACTCGTCCCTCTTCAGCAACACGGCGGACATCACCACCAAGGAGATCCTCAAGCGCTACGGCGACCGCGCCAAGGCGCCCACGCTGCACTCCCCGCCGCCCCCCGGCGAGGCCGCCTCCTCCCCCGCGAGCGGCGGGCAGGCGGGCGTGATGCGCGTCGACGGCGACGCGCACGTGCAGAGCGCGTGGCAGCAGGAGACGAGCGTGCGGCACGTGGGCGGGGCGGGCGGGGAGCAGACGCAGCCGCCGACGCTGCCGTATGCGGAGCGCAGGGATAGCGGGGAGAGCCATGGGAGTCCCGGGCGGAGTATCCGGACGGGGCAGTACGATAAGCAGAGGGCTATGGGGGTTGCGTGAGGGCGGGGATCGGGGGAGGATGACTTGGACGGGAGTCGACGGCGCTGAAGGGGCACGGCGTCAGCAGCATTGAGGGTCGCGTTATCGCCGAGCGCCTCCAGCAACGCGGACGCAGGGCCTCTGCGCCAGGCATGGGCGGAAGCCAGCGTGAGCGATTCGGGCAAGACATCGGGCTTGGCTGCGATTGGGTACGCGGGCGGAGGAAGCGGATGGAGTTCACGGGGACATGAAGGCGAGGTGCGACTGGCGTTCCGGCATCGAGGGCTAGGCGTCCGTGCGGCGTCAGCCGCGAAGGGCCATGCATATTCCCTTGCGTCACGGTCGGGCAGGGTGGAACGGGTTTGAGGGTCTGGAGAGCCATGGGCGATGCATTGCCTTCTTGCTTCGACGAGGAGGGCGGCTCGGCCATGCAGGCCGTGATCTGTGAGCGTATCGGGTCGGGTCAGGCTGTCGGCGGGCGTGCTTGCACAGGGCCGTCGGGATGGGCGCTGAAGGATCTGGAAGGCTGAGATGCAGCCAGCACATCCTGTTTCTTTCGCGTTTGGCGGCTGTATTGGGAAGCTTGTGTCGACGACATCCTCGTGTTTGGCCTCATACGCGGAGAAGTGTTGGAGTTGCCACCGTGAGGAGCGTCTTTCTTTCCCGGCCACTGCCTCCTTGCTATGTACGCGAATGTGGGCAGCGGTGTCGATGTCGGCCATGCTCGATCCGAGCAGTGCCCATCAGTAGAGACGTCACCATCACGGTAGACACAACCGATGTCCAGCATGGCAGACTTGGCCTTCCGAGACCGCTGCCGCACCATTATCCGGACGACGAGTAATCGAATTGACAAGCAACTGACGACCGCACAACATGCGTTGCACGGCAGAACTAACACATCGACAGGCAAGCAACACCAAGCCTCCAAAGCTTCATCAATTGCCCCTCGCCTCCGCTCGACCAACGGGCTCTACTCCGCAACTCGGCAAGTACCTGCATACAATCACCTGCCCAAGCCGGGGAAGCGTGTGCGGCGTGCATGTCATGAGGCATATGCCGGCATGAGGTCGTGACAGTGGGACCCGAGGAGTGACGATGACGACGAGTCCATGGGAGGCATTGAGGGGTACATGTACGCTGGTGCCATGATGCCGTGGAAGCCGGGGCAGGCATATAGATCTGGTGGGTAGAGACTCGGTGTGAAAGGGAGAGCAATTTCATTGTTTAGCGTTGTCCAGAATGCTCACCTACGTAGGCGCCCTTACCCTTCTGGCGGCCCTTGCCCATGGCCAGGCGACCACAGTAGTCGGCAGCGTGAGCTCCGGCGCTCCCACCGCGGACCTGGGATACGTCAAGTATCTCGGCTCGACCAACACCACGGCCGGGATCAACTACTTCCGCGGCATCCAGTACCGTCACCGACCTCACGTCCCACCCTAGCATCTACTGACGCTCCGTCAGATACGCCGCCGCCCCCACCGGCGCCCTCCGCTGGCAGAAACCCCGGCCCATCGAAGCGAGCAACAGCTTCGCGGCCGGGACGGTGTACAACGCGACGCAGATCGCGCCCGCGTGCTACAACTCCCAGCCCTTCTCCACGTACACCGACCCGACGAACATCACCGCGTTCCCGCACACGCCGTACGGGCAGTCCGAGGATTGTCTGATCCTAGATGTCCTCGCGCCGTCGCACCCGGCGGCGTCGGGGCTGCCGGTGATGGTGCAGATCCATGGTTCGTCCACGTCTCGGATCTGAGGATTCGCAATGTGGGTGGATTGGCTGACTTGTGGCGCGCAGGTGGCGGCTACACGCAGGGCAACGCGCAGTCCTACCCCGGGGATGCCTTGGTCAACGCCTCGTTCGTCTCTTGATCCTGTGCTCCGACACTGCAGTATGATCACTGATAGGTGGTTGCCCGGACTAGCAACGGAGGCTTGATCTACGTCAGCATGCAGTACCGGTGAGTGAGCCGCCACCAATTGTTTGGCCCTGGCTGACCTGCCTACAGGCTGGGGATCTTTGGCTTCCTGGCCGGCGCCGAGATCGCGAAGAATGGCGTGCAAAATGCGGGTCTGCTGGACCAGAGGGCAGCACTGGACTGGGTACAACGTCAGTACACGGTCTGAGCTTGGCATGCTTTCCAGATGTGCTGACCGCGGTAGGACAACAGGCAATATTCGGGCGTTCGGTGGAGGTGGGTCTCTCCATCATCTGCTCCATGCCCAAAGACTGTTGCTGACTACTCCTTGCCATCTGCAGATCCTTCAAAAGTGACCGTAAGTCTGCTTGACGGACATCGCACCTCCTGGTACGATTGACACAGGCCTGACATGATGCAGATCTGGGGCGGGTCCGCCGGCGGCGGCTCCGTAACCGCGCAGCTGATCGCGGGCGGCGCGTACGACACGCCGCCCTTCAGCGCGGCCATCGCCGAGTATCCATGGTATGAGTCGCGCAACTATCCACCTTGATGCGAGGCTAAGTGGACCGTAGGTGGCAGCCGTTCCTGAACCAGTCCGAGCAGGAGATGCAGTTCAACACGGCGCTCCGGCTCTCGAACTGCTCTTCGGTGACATGTCTGCGGTCTATCTCGACTACGGCGCTTGCGAGTCTGAGCCAGAGGGTCGAGAACGACACGTATCCCACTGCGGGCGACGGGTACGGGGTGTACTACTTTGGCCCGGTCGTGGACGGGAAGGTCAGTGATATCGAGCGATCTATATCGAAGGACATGAGCTGATCGATGTCGCTTCGCCTAGTTCATCCGGGAGCTGCCCAGCATTGCCTTCAGTCTGGGCCACTTCTACGATGTGCCGCTTCTGGTGGACCATGATGCGTGCGTCGCTCCTGCGTCTCCTTGACCCGACCTCTGCTGACTCTGGCGGCAATGCAGCTACGAGGGTTACATCTTCAGCAACATGACCCAGACCACGCAAGTCGAGGAGACGACCGACGCCACCGACCTCTTCCCCTTCGCGGGCCCCGCGTTCTTCTCCCGGCTGTACCAGCTGTACCCGGCGTCCGACTACAACTCGACCTTCTACCAGCGCCAGACCTGGTTCGGGGACTTCATCATCAACTGCCCAGTACGTCCCTACTCGGGGAACACTCCTGCAGACGTGGCCTTGCTGACGCATCCCAGACCGTGATCATGGCAACCAACGCCGTCGACCAGAACACCAACAGCTCCGCGGTCTTCAAGCTGACCTTCGCCGCGGGCACCGAGCTCCACGGCGCGACCTCCTCCTTCCTCGCCTCCAACCTCACCGGCTTCCCGGGCGCGAACAACGCCACGCTCGCGCAGATCATGTCCTCGTACTGGATCTCGTTCGCCACCACCTACGATCCCAACCCGGGCCGGGTGGCGAGCGCGCCCTTCTGGCCGAGCTACCTCAGCAGTGGGAATGGGAGTGCGGCGAGCGGCGAGTCGGTCGGGTTCGAGACGCTCGCGGTCACGTATACGACTGTTGAGGCGGCGCCTGATCCGGATGTCGGGGCGAAGTGTGATTTCTTCTACAGCCATCAGTATCAGGTGCGTGAACTCGCCATACCATGGACCGGAGACTGCTGATACCTTTTCCAGGTCCAGAACTAATTGTCGAGGGCACGTGTTGGCGAAGGGGATGACATGTTGGCGAACGTCGTCGCAGTGTCTGTATTGGGCAAGGGGTTTTACTAGCGCGCGCTCGCGTGACCTGATCGACGCGCGACAGGGATTCTCCACACGCCGTGATCCGTCGCGCGCAAACGAGCCCTGAACTAGCCCCAAAGTCAATGCGGGGACGGTGCGCGTCTCCCCCAAAAGGGCGTGCGCGCCGCATCGCATTCCAACGTATCGCATCTTCTCTCGTCTCCAAACAACCCGTCCATTCCTTCGCACGTCACGTACGCCCACGCTCGCTACTCGTTGCTTCCGTCACCCTACGACACGCGCGCTGAATCCCCAGTCTCCCTCGACCAAGACTCATACATCATCATGCTCGCCAAGATCCTCCTCGCGAGCGCCTTCGTGGCCTTGGCCGCCGCGCAGTCGGCCGTGCTCACCTTCACCAAGGTCCCGAATCCGATCACGGACGGCCAGCCGCAAGCGCTCACCTACTCTACGAACGATACCTCGACCGTACGTACCACCCACGCGCCATGGCAAAGCCGGCGAGCCCGTAGCTGACTGACGGTCAAACAGCCGGTGACCATCATCCTGCGCAAAGGCCCCTCGACCAACCTGCAGACGGTGTCCACGCTGACCAGTGAGTCCTCCCAACTCCAACACTTCGCGCGACGACAGATCTGACGCGATCCCCTTCCTAGCCTCCGCGACCGGCGGCCAATACATCTGGACCCCCCCCACCTCCCTCGCGGACGGGACGGACTACGCGCTGCAGATCGTGCAGGGCAGCCAGTACAACTACTTCGGCCCCTTCCAGGTCCAGGGCGCTGTCGCGGCGCAAGTCAGCTCCGCCGCAGCCTCCTCCGCGACCGCCGCCAGCGCGAGCCCCTACGCCAGCAGCACCGTCTCCGCCAACGGCACTGCCGCGACCACCATCCCCGTCGCACCCATCACGCCGGGGACCGTGAGCGCCGCCACGGGAACCGCGCTGCCGCGCAACACGACGATGAGCATGGCGACGCTGACGGCGGCCCCGGGCTCGGCGTCCCTCACGCCCAGCGGCCCATCGACCAGCATGGCGGATGCCACGGCGAGCTCCTCCGGGGCCGGGTTCCAGAGCACGGCCAGTGCCTCCTCCACCGCCGCGGCCACCAACGGTGCGGCGGGCGTCCAAGCGGGCGGTGTGCTGTCCTTGATCTGCGGGGTCGGGGCGGCGGTGTTCTATCTGCTATAGTGGTCAGGGATGGCCATGGCAAGGCAGGGCGTTCAGGGTTACGGCGATGCAGGCTTGTAAGGGTATAATGTATCGAATTTGACGTTTCTGACTTCTCATGTAAAAGCTCGGCATCATCTCTCACGTGATCGGCATGGAACCCACCGCAACGTCGCTCCGCGCCTCAACGCACGAGGCGGTCTGCGCAGCTACTGGGTCCGGATCATCGTGCTCTTCTGTATACGAACCTAGCCCCGCATGGCGCAGCATACCGTGCTCAGCTCTGCAGCATCGCGGCCGCGCCGCCGTTGGCCGGGACCTGGTTCCCCGTGATCCACCCAGCCCCCGGACTCGCGACGAAGGCGATGATGCTCGCCACCTCCTCGACCTCCGCGATGCGCTTCAGCAAGGTCGCGTTCCCGGCGCTGCGCAGCGTTAGCATGGTCGTTCCCATGACAGGCAAGCACACGACTCACGTCTCCTCCCAATTCTCCATCCACTTCTTCCCCCGATTGAATGCATCCGTCCGCGTCGGCCCGACGGAGATGGTATTCACCGTCACGCCCTTCGCCGCATACAGCACCGCCAGCTGCTTGCTCGCGGCCTCCATCGCCGCCTTGCCCGCCGCGTACGGCAGCACGGGGTCCCCCGTCGCCATCTTGGACGACACCGACGACACCATCACGATCCGGCCGCCCGACGGCATGTGTGGAATGACGGCCGTGGCGAGGGAGACGGGACTCCACGCCAACCCGGTCATCTGCTGCGCCCAGAATTCGTGGGAGAGCTCCGCGGCGGGGGGCCAGGCGGTCAGGTCCTCGACGGGGGCCGCGTTGGCGATGGCGATGTCGATGTGGTCCACGCCTAGACCCTCGAGGGCCGCGGCGACGACTTTGGGCCCCTGGGCCGGGTCGTAGACGTCGGAGTGGATGGCGTGGGTCTTGATGTGCGGGTAGGCCTCGCGGATGCGGGTGAGGACGGCCTCGGCTTTGGCCTGGTTGGAGACGTAGGTCGTGGCGATGTGCGTGCAGCCGTGCTGGGCGAAGAGCTCGGCGATGGCGGCGCCGATGCCGCGGGAGCCGCCGGTGATGATGGCCACCTTGCCTTTGAGCGGGGCGGGGATGGTGTCGGCCATGTCGGGGGCTACTGGGGAGTGGGTGAGGGATGGACAGCGACCTATGCATCATGGTGGCACCTCCAGTATATGTACTAGCTGGACGGAGGGACATATCTGCGCGTAGGATTGCCAAGTGGGCCTCTGAGATCGCGGCGGTGAAGGGCCATACGGCCGGCGTGCACCATTGGACAGGCCCGTAGTCTACTCCAGTGGATTCAATACCAGTGGGTAGTCTGTCTCGGACAGTGGATCCTCGGTGCCTTAGATTTGTCAGCCGGGCCTCAGCGTCTTGGAAGGGAGCAAGATCGACAAGAGTGCCCTTCCCTTGGCGAGATGATTCAGTAAGCAGCGTCTACACGCCCAGCTTCTGTGTGATGGCCCGAATCTCTTGGCGGATCGTCGCAGCTGCAACAGAGGCTAACAAAATCATGTTCGACCGTTCCCGTGTCGGCCGTCCCCGTGTCTTGAAGCAAGGCACAACGCGGATGTCTATCTTCGCCTTCGTCTCCAGACTCTGATGGAGGAAATATCGGTGTCTTCGTATGGGGCATCGCCCAAATACCGATCTCATATGCGTGCCCACATGGTCTGACCGTGTTCAATCCAGTGACGCGATCACAATCAGGCCCGGAGAACGTCAATCCCGCTTGCTGCTTCACCTACGCTGGTAGGTGATGGACCGAGCACGAGTACCTGGTATTCGGATAGTGCACGCGAACCTGGCCAGAACCGATCCCGACGGGCCAGTAACGCTGTACGTCGCTGTCGGATCTCCTCGTCAACTGGCGGCGCCGCAAATATCTTCGCTCGAGATGCCGCAGTACAGTCTCGTTTGGGGCCAGCTTCATAATGGTGTCGCATCCCGTTGGGAGAAGTAGCAAGATTCGGCGCAGATCCGGACGTCATTGGCATTCGTGTAGGCATCGATCTCATTCTTCTGCATGCCGGTTTGTGGCCCAACTTACTGCCTCTTGGTTGCAAGATCTGCCCTGGGCTCTCCAGGCAGCCTCTTGTTGGGACCATCTGACGCGCCTCACAGACCACGGCGTGCATGGCAGGAAGCTGCTTCGTCGGCCTAGGCATTGAGCTGCTCTCCTACCCTCTGCCGGCAAGCGGCATGACCACGACGACCGTCAACGCACCCCAGCAGCGTGTCGCCTTGTCTATCGCAGCGCTACTGCGGAAGAAGATGAGCTTTCGAAGGGTGGTTGTCGTGGCCTTGAAGATACGCGTCACCTCAGGCATCCTTCCGCGCGTGAACTCCGCACCTCAACTCCGCTCGATCTGGAACAATGCGCGAGCGGTGATGAGTCAATAGGATACGCGCGCACCTCTGGCTTCTACCATGGCTGGAAGGGCGTAGACGTCTCATGCTCGGCTAAAATTCATGCTTGCACGCGCAACTCCGAACCGCACACGCAGCGAAGACACTACGCTAGCTGGCTAGGCGATGCGTAGGCGCCGACCCATCGCTGGCGTGGACTCATATGCCGTCCTGCATTGCAACGTAGTCAACAGCATTTTAGCGAGCAGGCCAGTCAGGCCCGGTGCGCGTCTGTGGCATGATGCGCTTGGCAGTGTCGGCAGCATTGGCGTGCAAGCGGTATATAGCAGCAGGCGAGGATGGGAAGTCATGGAAGTATCGACAGCAAGTGCTTTGGCTTTTGGAGAACAGGCCCTAGATTGAACGGTCGACCCCAAATCTTGTATTCCTTGTCAGCGTCGGCAGCCTCAATCCTGAGCTGAATGTCAAATCGCGCTACTGGAGGCAAAGGGAAAGTC
>JAWDJV010000469.1:0-15593 GCA_033119285.1 Teratosphaeriaceae sp. CCFEE 6253
CTGGCGCGTGAAGCCTCATCCCGCTCCTTGCGCAGAATGGCTATCTTTGCATGAGCTGCAGCAGCCTTCTGCATTTCCTCAGCCGCCCTCCGCTTTTCCACTACTAATTCGTCTCGCAGCTGCCTGATCCTGTCGCGGTCGGCCAGTGCCGGATCACTCGCTGGGGTTGGACCGTACAGCTGAGCGTCGTCACACTCGCTTGAAGCTCGATCGCTGGTGGGCTTCCGGACCCGCGGCTCGTTGGACTTATTCGGCCGGCCGGACTTCATCGAGGCCCCGGACTTCATCGAGGCCCCGGACTTCATCGAGGCCATGAATGCCAGATGGTTGGCCATCGGATTTTAGGCACCGCTCGGTGGGTTTCCATAGCGTCCTTGATAGCCCGTGTGCTGCGGGTATCCATACGTCGGAAACCCCGGGCTCGGCATGCCTTGAAACCGAATGCTGGGAACTGGAAGCCTGCTGACTGGTCGGTTCCAAAGGTACCCATGTGCATCGTATCGGCTGGCGAACACCTTATAAGCGGGTGCTCGAGTCGCTTGGCCTCGCAGAAAGAACAACAGTTGTATCCCTTGGCAAATCTCTGCAGGCGGTTGCAGTCAGGGATCTGAGAAGGGTGTCAGCGCGCGCATGTTTGTCTCCGCCTCCTTGGGGATCCTCACCGGTCTCCCTGATCGCAGCTCGTTGGCGCATGGAACGCAGCATCTCTCGTTCTTGTCGTCAGGCGGGCGAAGATGCGACATGTTGTCGCGAGTAGCTTTGGTCGTTGGCTTCTTAAGCGCGTCTCGAGCCCGAGGGAGAGTGATGACGGAAGACAACAGCGGAAACGCCAAGGGGGTGGCAAAACATCGGGCTTGGCGAGTCAAGCGAGAGCATCGCACTTGGTTTCTGTGTGTCTCTGGACCTTCGAACCGACACGGACAACTCACTCTCCCACGCCCAATCTTCTCTCCAGCGGCCCGCCCGCCACCGCCACCATGCGCGACCGAGACAAAGATGCTTCCAAGCCCAAGTCCAAGACCATAGCGACGGAGCTACGAGAGCACAAGAGCCGCGAGCCCGACTCTCAGAAGGACGAACGAGCCTGGCTGAAATGGAGCGACAAGTTGATTCGACTGACAATCGCGCTCGAAGATGCTGAAGATGAGGAAGCGACGCAAGCTTCCAGATCCCTTTCCAACTCCACCAAAATGGGCAAGGCTCAAGCTGACTCCGACGAGTCTGACAGTGAGTCTACTGAAGGCAGCCTCCCGCCCACGAGACACAAGGGTAAGTCCAAGATTACGGTGCAGAAGCAGCCTCCCGCCAAGCTCAAGAGCAACATCAGAGCGATGGAGCTACGATGCCACGATGCCCTCGAGCCGCACTTTTGGTACGATCGCGGAGCCTGGGATGCATGGTATGATCGGCAGCAAGACGTGATCCGAAACAAGGAGAGAGCCGATCTTGCAGAGGCGGCGCGTGCCTTGAGATCCAAGCTTGCGATGAAGAGGAAAGCTCAGGCTATGTCTGATGACTGTGACAGCGAATCCATCGACAGTGATGTCCCGCTGAAGAAAACCACGAAGAAGACGACGAGGTCATCCAAGAGTAGGGCGAAGAGGCCACGACGCTCAAGCCCCGATAGCGAAGTGTCCAATGACAGCGATTCCACCGACAGCGGTGTGCCGGTGAAGAAGATCCAGTCCGAGAAGACGACGGATTCGGTCAAGAAGAAGACCAAGAAGGCACGCAACCGACGCCGACTGAGCCCCGAGAGCGAGATGTCTAGTGTCTCCGAGACAGAGTCGGAGGACGAGTGGTGGGCAAAGACCATCGCCCGGCAGAAGGCTGCATCATTGGCCACGAAGCCCAAGTTCACGATGTCCGACTCCATGCCGGACAGCCTGAAGACGAGGCCTAAGCCCTCCGACATCAAAGATGGCAAGCGCGACGGCACCGCGGCGCCCAAGACCGAGACCAAGACCGTGCGTTCTGCCGAGAAGAAGCCAATGCTCGCCAGCAATGGCACCGAGCGATGGTATATGCGGCATCCCCGTGAAGATCCGCGGGACTACGTGCCCATGCCAAGTCCGAACCGTGGATAGATCGAGAGCTCCGAAGAGGAGTAGGAACGACTTTGGGCCCGACGAAGGGCAAGAAAGCGAGCAGGATGGGCGTGGAGACGTGGAGGAAGGGGGTGAGTGAGAAGTGCTTCGCTACGGCTTAGCAAGAATAGCCCACGGGCCTTCGCTGCTTGATCTGAAGCGGCTTAGCCCCCTGCGCACGTTTGCGGGACGCAGCACTCTTCAAGACTGCTCGGTTGCTGGATGGGGAGATAGCGAGCAAGGCAAGGTGTGCTCACTTGGGCTCACACTCTCACCTTACATTTACGTGCGTGGTCGACGTGCCCACCGCCCGTGACCCATCTGAACAGTTGACCGCGTGAAATGCCAACCGTCTGAAAGTCCTCCCAGCTGTCACACATCGTCTGCCACGCCAAGCCTCTCTCCAACGTTAAATGATCACAGCTATCCAGAACAATATTACTGATGACCCATCTCCGCAGCTCTGAATTGCACAACCTCAACACTCGATCACCATGGAAGGCCCGGAGACCTACATCCAGCTCCCGCTCGCCCTCGACGCCTCCACTAAAGCCCTCTCCTCCACCGACATCGCACTGGAAGCCGACCTCGCCGATCTCAACAAACTGCATCGCACGCTGCTCGCCCTCGAGACGCCACAACAGATCCCACCACCGCCCGCACCAGTCCACCCGAAGCGCAGCGTGCAGATCACGAAGCTGCGCGAGTCCGGCAATGCTTCCTACAAGAAAGGCGACTTTCCCGGCGCCATCACGCTCTACAACCTCGCCATGCGCATGGCAAGCGAACGTCCGGCGTGGGAAGCGAGCGGCTTAGTGCGGGAGGAGCTGTCTGCGCTGTACAACAACCGCGCGCAGGCGTACATGGCGCAGCAGGCGTGGGCGGAGGGCAGCGTGGACGCGGAGTGCAGTGTCGAGCTGAAGCGGGTGGGCAATGTCAAGGGCTGGTGGCGGAGGGGCAGCTGTCTGAAGGAGATGGGGCGGCGGGAAGAGGCGGCGGAGTGGGTGCGCAGCGGGCTGGAGTTTGAGCGGGTGGGGCCGGAGAAGGACAAGGTGGGCGAGCTGGAGGCGCTGCTGCGGGAGGTGGCCAAAGTGGTGGAGAAGGCGTGAGGGGTGGCAACGATGAGCCGCGCCGGTCATGATGGAATGTGCTACGACTATACGACGAGGAACAGCCGCGCGTGGCACGGGTTGCGGGCGAAGTGGCCGTCTTTGTTGACGACCAAGGCATTGTGGCGGACACGCGGCAGGCACGCCACCGGCGATGCCACTGCGCTTGCTCGTCAGTGATGCACCTCGCCACTTCGCGAAGGCGGCAGCAGCGAAGGCATGTAGTTTCACGAGCCTGCGACTTCAAATGCATGTCACATTCTACCATCAAACACAAACAAATTGTACTTTGAAGGAGTGCAGCCAACATGAGCGGAGGCCGCGTCCAGGAGAAAGGGTACGCTACTAAACGACAGACACGGGAACGCCCAACTCAAGGTGTTCATCCGAGCGGATGCCTGGCAGACGAGTCTGGGAGCGGATGGGCACATGTACTTCACCAGCCGGACCCGAGGGTCTTCTTCCAAGCCCTGCTCAGCCGCGAAGTGCTCCCCAGCAATGGCACGGTCTCCCTCTCGGGTACCACGGACCTGGACCGGGGCTTCGACGACAAGCGCTTCTGTCAGATGGCAAAGGTCATGCGGTCGTGCGGGAGTTGAGGAGAGATAGGAGAGTGAGCCCTTCCAGCCTACTCCTGGCATTCCGGCAAATGTTGCGTGTCGAAGGGTGTGGAAGGCAGACAAGGCTGCGCTCGCTAATACGCCTCAAACGAAAGCTGTTGCTGTTGGTGCGCAGTCTACCGCAGCTCTAAGTGACGGCACGTTGAAGACGGCTCCTTCACCACCTCACCGCATATCGTTGCGACGGCTACCTCAGCACACCGCCTCCGTCTGTCGCTAGTCAGCATCAAGGCCAAGATCAATGGTGCTCAACATACCAATGGTGATTAGACTCCCAGTCGCATAGTCAGCTCTCACGGCATACAAGTACGCTTCGGCGATATGCTCTCCAGTCGCGCAGAACCCGACCGGCAGCTTGTCGCCCATCCCCTCGAGGACCTTCATCTGCTCCTCCTTGGGCTTGTCCATCATCTTATCCCACAGCTCCGTCGCCACCACGCCAGGCACCACACAGTTCACACGGATGCGCTTCTCCGCCAGCTCGTTAGCAAGGCCTTGGGTCATGGTGAAGAGCCCGGCGTTCAGTGCGCCGCCGATGGATGCCGTCTTGCCCGGGTTCATGGCGCCGGTGCCGGAGGTGAGAGTCAGTGAGCCGCCGCGGTTGATAATGTCGTATTTGGCCGCCGCCTTCCCGCAGATCGCGGAGCCCCAGAATTTCACGCCGAAGAGGTGCTTGCATTCGTCGAAGTTAAATTCGGCGATCGCGCCTCTGATGATCTGGTGACGAGTGGTAGGTATTAGCTTCTGCTGATCTCGGTGTTGTATCAACCGATAAGCGAGCAGTGCCAGCGCCACTGCAGTGAGCAGGAAGGTCCTGGAACGTGAGCAGGCCGCACTCTCTGCTGGACGAATGCTCGGCACTGCTTCATAAGGAAGGTCAAGCTCAGTGGCCGTACCCTGCTCGACCATCAGCAATGTGAAGAGCCCATTCAATGAGGGAGCCCATCGACTCACTTGTCTACACCGGAGAACACCAGATGATCCATGGGGGCGAGTGATCGTAGCAGCTCGATGAAGCTGTCCTCCTCCCGAACATTGCCGACCTTGCCTTCGAGATTCGGATTGTCCACAGCCTTGACGACCGAGTTGACCCGCTGTTCAGACGACGAGATGATGGTGACATGCGCGCCGTGTTCCAGGAAAGCCAGAGCAGCCCCATGGCCGATGCCTGGGTCGGATGTCAGTACTTCATGGTCTGGACATTATCGCTGTCCATTTACCTACCAGAAGTGCCTCCAACAACCACAATCTTCTTGCCCATCAGCTTGTCTCTTGAGTTGACCATGTCGAGCAAACTGACTGTGACCGAGCTGGAGGGGTGCAATGCAGAAGTCAGCGACTGCGCCTGCATATATGTGAGCAATGCTGTAGGACGATCTACACATGGACCCCGCATCGCGACATGCTGACCCCACGCTGCTTCTTACTGTGCTCAGCTCAAATGTAACCTGATTGCCGACTCAGAGCCGTAGCCAGCAGGCTGTGGATTCACGCCATGCTTGTTGTCAATAATAAGCTTTTCGACACGGCTTGTCAGAACGCCGGAGAGGAAGTAGGGCAGCCTTGCGTGTATGGGTTCGGTAAGCTGTTACTCTGAGATGTCTGTCTTCGTCTCCTGGTGGTGACTGTGTTCGACTCCAACCGCGCCAGCAAAGGCCCCAAGCAGTACGCCTGAACATCAAAGAGTGGCACGGTCTAATAGACCGAAAGCAGGCTGCAACCGTCGTTCGTCACCGACTCGATCACCGCACTCCCCGCTCAGTCCCAGAACCTGATGGCCCACGGACAGATGCGGAGCTCATTGTTGTTGAAGTACCAGCTGGAATCGCCCTCATAGATGTCCCGGCCCGTGGTAGGCGCATTGATGACGGTGTCGGTAGTGGCCTTGATGTTGGTGTGGGAGACGTCGTTCTTGCAATCGTCTACCACTTCGTCAGCCTCTCTCGCTGGTTGCTGCGGTGCTGAAGTCCCTACTGCTGTTGTGCGAATAGTAGAACATGTCCCCCGGCTTGGCGTCCTTCCATGGGATACGCTTGCCACCCCAGGTCTTGTACTTGTTGTATTGGGTCTGGGCATGATTCGGCAGGTCGTACTTCTTGTCCGACACTTGGCAGACGACGTATTCGTTCAAGCCGGAGCAGTCAAATCCGCCATGTTCGGGGCCATTGCAGGTGCCGCCGCCCCAAACGTACGGCTTGCCCACCTGCTTGCGAGCGAGCTTGACGATGGCTTGACCTGCGAGGGATCGTTAATGACACAGACGGGAGACAAATGATCACTCGGCTTGCCGTTGTTGGTGGCCCTGTCTTCCAGGGGAGCGGGCACAAGAGCTGCAGCGGAGGCCACGATGGCAAGCATGGCGAAGGCGAAGTGCATCGTTGCGTTATTGGCCGGAGCTGTGTCTGTTGATGTGCACGGCAACTGTTGATATGGAAGAGATTGGTGACAAGAAAGTGTGAAGCTCTGAGAGTGATCGAGACAAGAAGCGATACCCACGCCCTCCTTATACCCTGCACTCAACTCGAAGAGCTGCCGCCTCGGACTGACCGTTATCGTCGAGGCGTGTTTACGCTTCATACACCGGTTATCGTCCACATCGTGCCCGCCCGTGTGGTACAGTGCGGCTCAAGGCGAGAATGAAGTGCCATCATGGCCCCGGTGATGCCGTGGGTCTCACGCTCCGATAGACGACTCGCAAGCGCCCAGCATGTCTGAGGTCCGTCAGTCCTGGCTTCATGGAGACGGCCATGGGGCAATGTTATTCAGGGGTATGGAGTGTTACATCGGTCTTTCCGTATTGACGCTACTCATCCCTCGTGAGGAGGCACCACGTATCAGGAGTCCTGCATGCCGTCGACCGTGTTAGTCGACGGGTCTGACTCCATGGTGGCACCAAGCAGTGTCTTTAAAGGCGGGTGAGGCACCTCGCCCTCTCCTCCACGCTAGTGCTCCCGGTCTGGCTCATAGGAAAGCAGCGCAATGGATGGGTCTCCTGGTGTGGCCTGTGTTGATGATCGCAACTTACCCACTATCACTTGATAGGCAGCTATGCCGTACAGCGTCACTTCTGCGCAGCAACTTCTGGCTGTGACACCAGAGAGCACGACACAGCACACTAAGTTCGGGTTTGATTGCCTTCGATCAATCAGACATCGCGAACTTTCATCCTCCACGGTCAGGCCATGGCCATGATCGTTGCTTGGCGGTGGTTTTTGTGTCACATACCAAGACCTCAGCCCACCTACCTTGGCCGTGAGGTAGCACGCAACCATCTCGAGAGGGGACACCAATGGCCGCAGCAGTAGCCTCCACACATTGCTCGTGACCGTTGCGCCGAAACGGGCGTCCATATGGGCAGTCGTCTTCACCGGTCTGCGTACTGTACTACCGGCCGGTTCGGCATTGCATCTGCTGGAACGTCGTTCCTCGAGCATGGCCGACGTTGGTGCAAGGCGGCCTTGAGGGATTGTCGGCATGTGGGGACTGCTAGAGTCTCCGTGACGACGCCGTACCTGTGAGGACGTCTGCCGGAAGTGTACCGCCGCGAGGCAAGGGGCCGCGGTTAGGAAGATCGAGTCGTCGATCGGAAGTGTCCAGGTATCAACATCATGGCGAAGAGTAGAATAGCTGATCAAGAGTAAGACATGGCCGGTCATCACCGTGCCGAACCATGCTGACGAGAATGTTTGCAGTCGGTGCCAGGGGCCCCGCGGCTGGTGCGATCGAAACCAGGTACCAGGCTGCTCCGTCCGTCCATCGCAGCTCCGAGGGTGACGGGACAGGTGTCGTTATGGACATGATGGACGTGAGTGTCGAAAGGGACGGGACTGGGCGAAAGTAGAACGAGGTCCTGCTCAGATAGAACTAGAATATACGCAGCACGGGATGGAATGCGCGCGCGGAATTGAACTGCACCTCCTCCATCTCCACCCATTCTGGCATCGTTAAAGCAATACAATGTAATCTGATGCAGACTCCATCCGCCCCTTACACCTTCTCCTCCCTTCACGCCCTCCTCCTGCTCTCCGACTCCGCCCTCCCTCTCGGCTCCTTCGCCTTCAGCAGCGGCCTGGAGTCCTTCCTCGCCCACTCCAAGCCCAAACACTCTCAACCCGCCGCCACGAAACTCGCCGCCTTCGAGACGTTTCTACAGCACTCCCTCGCGAATATTGCCAGTACGGCCCTCCTCTACGTCCTCACCGCGCACCACCGTCTATCTCGCCTCGCGGACTTGGACAACGACTTCGACGCCAGCACGCCGTGTACCGTGGCGCGCCGCGCCAGCGTGACTCAAGGACGCGCTCTTCTCGCAGTCTGGGAGCGTGCGCTATGTCACACCACGGCCGCTACTGACGAGAGTCGGGCAGCAGCCAAGGAGCTCTCGGCTTTCGCCACTGCGAGCAAAGCGTCCAAACCAGATACGTACGGCTTACTGCTCAACGCGCACTTCCCGCCCCTGTTCGGACTCGTCTGTCTCGCATTAGGCCTGCCAGCGCACGAGACAGCTTACTTATTCTTGCTCAACCACGCAAAGGCTCTATTGTCCGCCGCTGTGCGAGCCAGCGTCATGGGACCCTACCAGTCGCAGGCTGTTCTTGCGAGCGGCAAGCTGCAGGGCTGGATCGAGACATGTATTGCTAAGGAGCAAGGGAGGGAAGTGGAGGGGACCGCCATCACGGTGCCCGTGATGGACTTGTGGATGGGGAGGCACGAGTTGCTCTACTCGCGCATCTTCAATTCATGATGCTCTCTACCCCCGGGCAGCAAGTCTGCTCCAAGCCTCAAAGGGTATATCCACAACGCCAAACGCCAGCAAGTGGCGGCAAGAGCAGACGAGACCTACCGGCCTTACTGTGCCACGGGAGTCTACTGCTTCAACACACTCTGCCCACTCTTGGGGCCCACCCTGGCCGGCCCCAGCCCCGAGCGGACCTCATCCAGCTGCTGCATTCCCGTCTGCGGCCCGAACTTCTTGACGTACCTCCCACGCTTGCCAGCCTTGCTGTGCCCCTCGAGGAATTCGGAGATGATGCTACCAAAGTCCGCGCGCTCGAGCTGCGGCGCCTCGCTGTCCGTCGCCTGACTGTACGACGACATCCCCGAGAAGCGGGACACGCCCGTCGCCGCGCTGTCTCTGCTCACGGTGCTGGGTGCTTGGCTGCTCGCCTCGGAGATGCTGTCCAATGCGGCTTGGCGCTGGAGGACCTTGTCGAAACGCGCGTCGAGGATGGTCTGGTGTTCCGTGCGCAGGAGCGAGGAGGAGGTCATGGAGAACGTGTCTTTGCTGGTCTTGGCACCTTTGCGCTTCTTGTGTGGACCAGACGCTAGGCTCGACTGCACAGTCGCGGATCGTGCGGTGGGGGGCGCAGGGCGAACAGGAGAGTCTGCGTTGATTGGTGCGGTTGCTTTGGCTTTGGCGTCTTGCTTGAATTTGTTGAACTCGTCCAGCCAGGCGCCTTCTGTGGGGTCGACGGGTGGCGGGGCTTGGACATCTTCCGGCGGTGCTGCCGGCTCGCCTGGTGGTAGCTGCATTGTAGGAGGTGGCGCGGCAGGCGGTGGCGTCGCAGCACGGACCGTGTCGTCGCTCTCCCAGCCTGCATCATCTTCGTCGTCAAAGACTTGCTGCTCACCCATCAGCTCCCATTCGTCCCGTTCCACCTCATGCCCTTCCTTCGTCAGCTCTCCGAAGATGTCGTCCTCGTTGTCCACGTACGCCTCATCATCGAGCGCTTCCAACACCTCCCGTAGTCGCGGATCCATATCCGGCTGAAGCCCGGCGATCTCGTCCGGCACGTCTTGCATGTCCTGGTAGCTTCGCCGCATCACAAACTCACTCGGCAGAACCTCCTCCGGCAGCAGGCTCCTTGTCGAGCTCGCCACACTGTCTCCCGCCGTACTCCCGCGTACAGAGGATCGCGTGCTGGCCAGATCCATATCTCGGAGGGCGTCCGCCAATCCCAGCTTCTTGCCCTTTTTCTCCGGCGGCGCGGAAGACTCAACCCAGGTGACGGGTCCGCCTGCGCCGCCGAGATCGCGCATGTGCTGCATGTAGTCATAGGCGGTATCGTCGTAGAAGACGCCATGCTGTGCCGCTTCGCCCTCATTTGGCCGCACTCCCAGCCCGAACTCCTCTTCTAAATCGCCGTGCTGCTTCCGCTGAGAGGCTTGGCGATCCGAAAGGGGAGCTTCGTGAGAGTAGAGCGAGTCACCATCGTCCTCCAGCGCTGCGGGGCGGGAAGGCGCCGACTTCTCGACGAAGACCATGGAGGGCGCATTCTCATCGTGGAGGAGCGGATCATTCTGCGCACGGTGCACGAGCGAGAAGGTGGTGGCGGTGCGCTTGTCGATGAACTTGCGGCGCGGCATCTTGGCGGTGCTCCAGGGGGAAAGTTGGAAGGTAGGATGATGCTGTATCAGTTGTACATGTATGTTTCCGCGCTGGCGATCTTTCGAAATCTTGGCGTCAAAAATGACGTAACATGAAGAAGGCAACTTCCACTTTCATCAAGCATGAATTGACTCCGCACACCTACGACCGCATCGAGCCTCTCACATCTCAGCATCCGCTGCCCAACAGTTAAAATCCAAGCTGATCCGACGACGCAAGTGCGGCCTCCACCACGATGGTGCTCCCCAAGAGCAAGAACGCCGTCGGGCTCGGCAACGCCCTCATGAATGGTACTATTCGCTCCGCGCCTGCCTACTGCGATCTAACCGCTGACTGCCTACCGTGCGCAGACCGCTTCAAGTCGAAGAAATCGAATATGCACCGCGCAACCGCCGGCAAGACCACCGACGGCTCCATCGTGCGGCGCGACCAGGAAGGCAACGAGTACGTGACCCCCGGCAAGAAAGAGGCCGACTGGGTCAAGATGCGCTCCGTCACCGAGCAGGGGGCGCTGGACGAGTTCCTCTCCACGGCCGAGCTCGCCGGCACCGACTTCACCGCCGAGAAGCTGAATAACGTGCGCATCATCCACACCGACCAGAAGAACCCGTATCTGCTGAGCAAGGACGAGGAGCGAGGGGTCGTGCGAAAGCAAAATGCGAGGCGAGGGCGATTGACTGTTCCGCGAAGGCCAAAGTGGACAAAGGAGATGAGCGCGCGGGAGTTGGATGAGCGGGAGCGGGAGAGTCTGCTGGAGTGGCGGAGAGGCTTGGCGGAGTTGCAAGAGATTGAGGATCTGCTCATGACACCCTTCGAGCGCAACGTCGAGGTGTGGAGGCAGCTGTGGCGGGTGATTGAGCGCAGCGATCTGGTGGTGCAGATTGTGGATGCGCGGAACCCGTTGCTGTTTCGGTGCGAGGATTTGGAGAGGTACGTCAAGGAGGTGGATGGCAAGAAGAGGAACTTGTTGTTGGTGAACAAAGCGGACATGATGACGATGGAGCAGCGCAAAGCGTGGGCAGAGTACTTCACAGCGAAAGGTATTGCGTTCCGATTCTTCTCGGCTGAGTTGGCGCGGGAGATGAACGAGGCGAGGGAGAACGCGTTTCATGGTCTGGAGGACGAAGGTGACGATGGTGAGGATGAAAGTGGCGAGGAGCTCGATGCGAACGATGTTGAGGAGGAGGTTGAAGTGAGGGACGGCAAACTTGCACAGCAGATTGATGATGTTGACTTACACGCTGAAGAAGATGATGGCGATGAGCAATGGGAAGACGAAGAGCATGACGATGCCTCAAGTCCAGCATCCGACACGGTCGAGCTCTCCGCGGACGAGCAGACACGCATCCTGACCACCGACGATCTCGAGGAGCTCTTCCTGCAACACGCACCCGCAGTGCCCGACGACACCAACGCCGACGGCGAGCACAGCCAGCGCAAGACGCAAATCGGACTGGTTGGCTACCCCAACGTCGGCAAGTCCTCCACGATCAACGCCCTTCTGGGAGCGAAGAAAGTCTCCGTCTCGGCCACCCCAGGCAAGACGAAGCACTTCCAAACCATCCACCTCTCCGACCGCGTCATCCTCTGCGATTGCCCGGGTCTTGTCTTTCCAAACTTTGCGACCACGAAAGCGGAGCTTGTGTGCAACGGCGTGCTGCCCATCGATCAGTTGAGAGAGTACTCCGGTCCGGCCGGTCTCGTCGCACAACGCATCCCGCAGGCTTTCCTGGAAGCGGTGTACGGGATGCGCATCGTCACGCGTCCGCTCGAGGAGGGCGGGACAGGTCTCCCGACTGGCGAGGAAGTCATGAGGGCGTATGCACGTGCCCGTGGCTTCATGACGCAGGGGCTCGGACAACCGGACGAGAGTCGCGCGAGCAGGACCGTACTGAAGGACTACGTGAAGGGGAAGCTACTGTTCTGCCATCCACCACCTGCGGACCCGCCATTGGAGGCTCGCTGGTTCAATCGAGAGCTTTACGATGTCGCGCACCTCCCGCAGAAACGCCGAGCGCATCTCGCGGCGGACACGGAGGCATCGCTCACAGGCAGCCATCCGGACGACGTGAGCCTGATGTCTGACCCGGATCTCGTGTCTCGACCTTCTGCCCCACAAGGCGCCAAGGGGAAGAATCTCGACCGCGCTTTCTTCGCGCCCGGTCAGGGGGGAAGCCGAGTGGCACAACCTTTCCACTACAAGTACTCTGAGCAAGGCAAGGAGATGAGCGGGCGGAAGGCGAAGATCATGACGGCGCTGGAGAAGGACGTGGACCCTGCGGACGTCAAGGGGACTGGGGTAGGAGGGAAGAAGCATTTCAAGGCGCACAAACGGGAGAAGAAGAGGATACGGGGAGTGGATGTTGGGGACTACGGGGTCTGAAGACGGTGGATGATCATGTACTGGGCATGGTTGTACGCTCTCGGTCACCCATCTCTTGACGGGATGAGACGCTACGCCGAACGAGCAACTTTTCTCTCGACCGCGATGACGTATGTGCTTGCGGAGGGGCGGCTCTCATGATCCTCATCGCCCAAGTGTCTTTCCATGATCCTGTTTGACGCCGTAATGTCCGCCTCGCGCCAGAGTCGTAGCGGTGGCGGGGCGCTCTTGCGATTTGTCGCTGCCTTTGCGAGCACGCCTGCGTCCCCAGGGCGGTGCACGCTGTGATGCTGCCTCAGGCCGCAGTATGATTCAGGCGCGATGTGATTCAGGCGCGATCCTTCGACTTCTGGGATCGTTGCCAAGTCCATCCTGCTAGCCTAAAGGAGAAGGAGCGCTCGGCAAGTGCCGACCTCGCTGACGACCGACCTGCGTCCATGACCAGGTGGCGCCAAGGCGGGTGACCGACCTCACGCGACGGTGAAGCTCGACGGTGATGTCGGTAGCAGGCCTTTCCAGCTGACTAGTGACACAAGAGCGTCGTCTGGACAAGATCGTACATACCATGGCCACCGCACTGCTCCAGAAGCTGCGCATTGGCAGCAAAGCGAGCTCGCAGCCTCGAGGAGACGGTACCGCGCCACCGCTCCGAGCTTCGCCAAATGCCGCTTCGTTCCTTGGCCTCCCGCCAGAGCTGCGCAATGCCATCTACGAGAGCCTCGCGCTGGACACGATGCTCACACTGGCCTTGGCCAAGCGCATGAGCAAGCGTCCCCGTCCCGTCGCGCGGCTTCTTCTGGTCAGCAAGCAGGCGTCTCGCGAGTTTCGTCCGCTGCTGTTGGCGAAAGCCAGGCTCTCGATACCCGTCCTCGGGTTCGATTTCAGCGCCGTGGTCCGGGCGGTCGAAGGCATGTCGCAGGACGATCTGCACGCTCTTGCTGCAAACCCGCGATTCTACCTGACACTCTCCATGAATCACGTGCCCAAGCTGTCCCAGCTGGAGTCTCTCGCTACCTGGATCGGCTACAGAGCGGCCGGAGACTCGCAGTCCGAGGGTGCGGTCTCCAGGACGTCGGAGCCGGCCACCCCCCACTCTCTACGCTTCCGCTATGACGCCAAGATCACCCCTTCCCGGTCAATGATCAGCCAGCGCAATATGAAGGTCGCCTTACTGAAGGCGCTGATTCGCCAGATCGGGCAGCTTGGCGGACGAGCGAACGAGACGCAAGAAAGGAAGCGCATGATGCGGGATCTCTATCGGTGCACGGACGAACTCATGGGCATTGAAGCACGCTCGGACGACGACATAGAGATGGAGAAGGCGTTGAGTGCGTCGACTATGGACTCGCCGTTCTTCGGCGTGCAGTACGTCCCGCAGTATCGCTAGTGTTGAGGAAAGGGACCGGCATGAGACTGCGGCGGCCGCCCCACCGCTTGATGAGCCGCTTCACCCACATTACCAGGCTTTGCGGAGTCACCGGCTTGGTCATGAGCAAGAAGTCGGTGGAGCCTGCGGACTCGCCCCATTCTACGCAGACTTGCTGCCATTCTCAACCGGATTGCGCGATTGGGAAGTCCTCTCCTCAGTGCCTGCCAGGACGACCCTCCTCCTGGTAGTAGGTCGAATTGGAGACTGATGTCATCCACTGGGAAGTCGGAGACGCGAATACGCCACCGGTCGATGCGCTCAAGACTCGCTCGATCTCTGGGTTCCACTCGTCGCGCTCCAGGTCGACTACTGCACAGCATGTTGCGCGGCCATGGTCCGCACCGAAGCCGATCCTTGCCCTGCAGCTGGTGGCAGATTAGGACGAGAGCGCACTGCCATAGGGGCAGCCGGTTGGCGCACTGCACGTGGAGGGACGTCAACTTCCAGCCGTCATAACATTGGCGAGTACACTGACAACACCCGGTCGCAAGCCACATAGGGTCCCATGTGTATAGGTTGATGCCATACATAGTGTCAATGCCAAAGGAGCGTGTCAAGTATACAGTCATCACTAAAATCTACCTCTCATCCTGCATCATACCCATCTTCGCATAACAGGCGCAAGTAATAACGCACCAATGAAAAGGGACTGGCAATCTAAGGATGGCAGCAATAGACGTCAAAGACGCGCGCTCTCCGCCACACCAGGTGGCTACTATGCCGTGACAGTGACGGTCGTGGTGCAGTCGCAAGTGCTCTTCGTCTTCGTCTTGGAGGTGAGCGTGGTGGGAACGCTGGTGGTCGATGCCTTGCTCGAGGTGGAGCTGGTCGAGACCGGAGTGCTCGTCTTCGATGTGCTTGTGGTCTGCTTGCTGCTGCTCGAAGTTGTCGAAGGATAGGATGCGGATGCGGGAGAGGTAGAGCTGGAACTCTTATCCTTGGTCTTAGTCTTAGACTCACTGGTCGTGCTGGAGCTCTTATCCTTGGTCTTGGTCTTGGATTCGCTGGTTGTGCTGGAGCTCTTTTCCATGGTCTTGGAAGTACTGGTCGAGCTGGAGGGAGACGTTAGCGGATGACAGCGTGGCGCAGAAGCCGACTTGAGGAGTCATAAGCCGTAATAAGGACTGATGAGAGGACACTCACGTCGACGTAGAATGCGAGGTGGAGTAAGAGGTCGATCTATTAAGCAGGTCAGCCATGCTCCGCTGCCGTTGGCGCATAAAGCAGAGTGCTGCGAGTGTGGCGCCGCGACACTCCGGCAACATGCACCCAGTGCATTCAAGGTCGTTTGCGCAATCCCGCCGCCGCAAAAGGTACACGAGCATCGCCAGGTAGACTTACGTGGTTGTAGATGTAGACTTTGAGGAAGTGGACGAGGATGTCGGCTTTGTGGAGGTTGAAGAGGTGGATGAGGCTTTCGGCTTTGTGGAGGTCGAAGAGGTGGATGAGGAGGTCGGCTTTGTAGAGGTCGAGGAGGTGGATGAGGATTTCGACTTCGTGGAGGTCGAGGAGGTGGATGAGGATGTCGGCTTTGTAGAGGTCGAAGAAGTGGATGAGGTACTAGAGGAGGAGCTGCG